>VUQR01029357.1:46977-75912 GCA_015108515.1 Hemichromis elongatus
GTGCTGGCATTTTCCTGCATTGTCACTCAAACGTCTCATAACCCTTAACTTCAGTCCTCCTCTCTTCCTCCTCTGTGCTTGAAGTGATGCTGTCAGAAGTCCTGAAGGTGCTGCGAGGAGCTGGTAAAGTGGGCTCTTCGCTGGTCTCCACTCAAGGAGAGCAGCTCCGGTTAATGGCCTGCAACTCCTCCCTGGGAGCAGGGGTCATAGTGGCTCAGGATTTGGTAGAAGGACTGTTTGGCAATTTCATGGGTGGCAGCAGTCAGGTGAGTTTCTCGGAAAAATAAGAAGAAAGTTAAAAAAAAAAAAAAAGCTCTTAATGCAAAACAAGTCATACATAAAAGGAGCCATTAATGTCATAAGTAAAAAACAAACAAACAAATTAACCAAATGCTCTTTGTTCTTTGCTTGTCTTGAAAACAGTTAATTTAATCCCCTTTAATTTTGTCAGCTGTGTAAATGGTTATGTCAGTTTAACACAGGTTGGATAATTGTTTCTTATATTTTAGCTAAAAGTTGCTGCCTGCTCCATTCTGTGTGTAGTGGGAGAGGCAGTCATTTTTTTGTGAGACTGTTCAGTGACATTACTCTATTCCCAAATCTTTTACCTTTGAAGGGATAGATAAAAGTGCCAAACTCTTAACCTAACCTAACCTAAACCTGAATGTAAGCAAAAGTTCTAACCTATACAACATTTCATCTGATGGGCTAAAACGTGACATTTTATTTTTTGTCGTGTTACCTATGAATAATGACTTCAGTCACTCACTGGTGCTCTTTTAAATGAGAGAGGGCTGCTAAACCACAATCTGCAAATTATACCTACAAAAATGTGGATTACGCTGCTCCCTAAACAGGCACTACAATGGTTCACTCTTTTTGTATATGTGCGTGTGTGTGCAGCAGCAGTCAGTACAGGAGGATGTGTTTCCGGATGCGGAGGGCTGGGAGAATATGGACCCTGAAGAAGCGGCCAAATGGGCTGTGGGTTCCGATTTCCCCCCTGCTGAAGGGGAGCACAGCCAAACAGAAACGGGACCTGCAGCACAGATGCACACAGGTATTACTGAGTGTTTATCGAATATGGCATGCACTAAATTAAAATGCACTAACAGAGGTTTAGGGTAAGAATATAAAAAAATTACATTGTTTGGTTTCCAGCATTGCTCCTTTTTATCCAGAGTGTTTTAAATATTAACCTCAACAAATAAAAAGAAAGCATTTATTTAGGTACTGGTCTTTTAAGTATAACAAATACACATCTAAAAAAAAAAAAAAATCATCTTTATGGCCTCCCCATCGTGTGGTGTGTATATTTCAGCCAGTTATCGGACCTTAAGTATTGTATTTTTTTCTTCTCTCTGCATTAGGAGTACCTCCTAAATCAGGAATGGCAGATGCAGGTGCAGGCTGGCCTGGGCAGGGTGCTCGCTTCCTTCACACCACCTCAGGCCTCCACCGGTACTACTTCCAGAGCAGGTCTGTCCATAACACTGTTGTGGCAAAGCTCACACCTGAGGACATCAAGAAAGCCCGGGAGGCAAAGCAGGCATTGGCCAAACCTGTCAAACAGAAGGTTGGTTTGAGGAAGCCCATGTGCATGTAGTCGGGTCCAAAAGGGTTTTAACAGTGAAAAGTTTTGTGGTTTTACCGCTGTAAACCACCATAATGGAATTAAACTAAATAATAAAAATGTGATTGAGGTGCAGACTTTCAGCTTTAATTCAGTGGGTTTAATGAAAGCGTTATATATTCCTGCACGATTATTTTAGTGGCTGCAAAAATATTTTTATTTCATTGTCACATAAGCATAACGTTGCTTTTACACAATCATGTTGTGTGACATTCCTGTTAATGTAAAAATCTTGGCGTCAATATAAAAATGGTCCTCATTTACCTCTACTGAATGCAAATGAAACAAATTCATAAAAAAGCTGTAGCAAAACATAACATAAAATAAAATGAACAGGGCTCTGCTGTTCATTAACACTTCATCAATCCTAAAAGAAAATCTTCAATGTATTGAATGCACTGACCAGCTCAGTAATAACCAAAAAGCCCCCAAAACCTCAGAAAACTAAATGCTCAACTTCACATCATCTAACAAAGTTGTCACACCTCCACCCTTAAGGACGTATGCATATCATCATCACAGTCTACAGTCAAAAAATGGCTTGATGGATGGAAATGCAGAGGGTTTACAATATGGTGCTGTCTTTGCTCTGATCAAATTCAACCAAATGTCTTGACCCTAAGCGAACTGCAAAAACAACCCAAGAGTTTCTTGATGCAGATTGTTCAATGGCCATCTCGTCTCAACCCAGTAGAACAGCATTTCAGTTATCAAATACAAAAATAAATGTGTAGAGACCCCCAAGCAAACAGCAACTGGAAGCAGCTGCAGTAAAGGCCAGGCAGAGCATCTCGAGTGAGGAAACGCAGCATTTGGTGATGTACATGGATTCCAGACTTCAGGCAGTTACTGACTGCAAAAGATTTTCATCCAAATATTAAAAAAAAAAATCCATATATTCTGGATGATTTATATTTATATTTTGTTAATTATGTTTGCCCTTATATGTTTGGGCCTCTAAAAATGAGTTACTGTATATAAAAGTAATGTGAATTCCTACACGGTTAATGCAATACTTTTGTTAAAGACCTTGAATTAAAATTGAAAGTCTGCACTTCATATTGGCACATTATGTAATTCATAATGTCATGTGGGAATGAACACGTAGGAGGAAAAAACTCCAAATTATTGTCCAAATGCTTATGGACCTAACTGTACAGATACATGCAGACAGATTAATTAAGAATATGCATTACTGTAGATGTACATATATTGTTGTATTACTTTGAGTTCATACATTTCATCTTATTTGAGTTAATGAACAGATGGCTAAAACCGATAATAATTATATCCATTCTTTTTTACTTTTAGTGTGTTAATTTAAATTATATTTTAATAATGATTTCTTAATGTGTGTGTTGTGAAAGGTATATATTTTTTCTCTTTCACCGACATGTCATTGTTCACTGGGTCT
The DNA here is from genome assembly GCA_015108515.1 of Hemichromis elongatus. NCBI lineage: Eukaryota > Metazoa > Chordata > Actinopteri > Cichliformes > Cichlidae > Hemichromis > Hemichromis elongatus. Next base: position 50,025 of record VUQR01029357.1, read on the forward strand.
TTTTAGCCCTATTGCTGCAGTAAGTGGCCATGTTTTCATTCACACGTTTGACTTTCTGCAGCTGAGTGACCGTGCCAAAGAGAGAAAGGTGCCTGCCACAAGAATCAGCAGGCTGGTTAATTTCGGGGGTAAGAATAATCTGTTTTTGTTTGTCTCTGGGTTTCAAAATAACTCCAGGAACAAGATGAAAAATGTCTAAGCTGGGAAACCCAAGTTTGTCAGTTGGTCCAGCACTGCTGCATGTGACTCTGTCATGAGAAGACATAAGAATGAAAAATCATAACTCGCTGACCATCTTTATTTGTAAAAGTGGGCTTTGTTTAATAAATGTGATATGTTTCATGATGTAAGGTGTGGACAAAGACACAATTGAATGAGTTTTTCCTACGCCACGAAAATAGATTTTAAATAAAAATGTTCAAACTGCAGCCTTTCAGCTTTCATAAAGTGGCTTTAATTAAAATGTAGCATTACCTATTTAGGACATAAAACAATCCCATTATGAAGCCTGTAATGTGAACCGAACCTAACAGTTATGATGAGACCCGTTCAGTCACTCTATGACTTTACTTTGGTATTTGTTTTCCCATTGCCAACTGTTGGCTTGCCACTGTTGCAATAAAAATAAAATTCTTGCTTCTTAATCAGCAGAAGTCTTGAACAGTTAAAGGTGTAGTAAAATATGTGGGGTAGTGAAGTATACTGCCATCCGGATAGATAACAGCAGCACCTGTGTGGGATCGGTGGTTTCCTCTAGCATGTGTTCAATGGCTCTGCAGTTAAAATTGCTTCTGTCCCTCTGCTGCAGGACTGGCGGTGGGGCTGGGAGTCGGTGCCATTGCAGAAGTGGCAAAGCAGTCACTGGGAGGCAAACAAAAAGGAGGTAAAGATGTTTTACTGCTGTTCTCGCCTCCCATCCTGTAAACTAGGCTTCTGTCCTAGACTCTTGGCAGATCCAGCAGACAGATGAACGCCTGGTCAACCCTGAGAAGTTTCTAATGTGTCAATACCCGATAGGCCCTGGACAGGCTTTAGATCAGATATGCTTACAAGAATTTATAACTGCTTTAATATGTGTTAAATGAGCAGTGCTTGATGATGTACCACTGCCTCAGCTTTTATGCTCCACTATCCACACTTGCCTTAGTTTAAGGCCAGAGCTTGTTTACTTGCAGCAGTTTAAATCAAATAAATGACTTCTGGCGTGCTATGATGCTCTTAATATGTTGCACCTAATATCTTTACTAATACTGCTTCTATATGTTTGCAGATGGAAGCTCCCTGCTAGACTCTCCTTTCCTGTCAGAGGCCAATGCTGAGAGAATAGTCAGCACTCTATGTAAGGTCCGTGGAGCTGCTCTCAAGATAGGCCAAATGCTCAGTATACAAGGTACACGCTGTAACACAGGCTCTATGGCAAAATGCTCTTTAGATGTCCTCACAGGATTTTTCTGACAGTGGCTTTTTCTCTTCAGACAACTCCTTTATCAACCCCCAACTGCAGAAGATCTTTGAGAGGGTCCGACAGAGTGCAGACTTCATGCCCACATGGCAGATGACTGTAAGCCCAAGATATGTCACTGACTCTTCAGCTATTCTCACAAAATTATTTCAATTCAGTTTTATCAGAATCAGAATACTTTATTGATCCCTAGAGGAAATTATGTTTTATTTATAAAGTGTGAAGTCACAACAACAGTCTCCTGTAAGACTGTAAGGTAAAGTCCTTATAATAATAGAGAGAAAAACCCCAACAATAGGGTCACCCTCCCACGAGCAAGCAGTTGGCAACAGTGGGAAGGGAAAAAGAAAAAAAAAAGGTAAAAATAAATGTACACTAATGAAACTCACTAAGGAGCTCAGATGCTAGGAAACAAAGACCAGGAAATGGACTACACCAGGGAACTGAACAGAACATTGACGAAGGACAGAGGGAGACGCATGGAAATAAAATGAATGAATAACAAGACAAGGCAAGTTGGATTGAACATAACGCACACGAGACAAGAGACTATCACAATAAAACAGGAAACATCTTGTACAGAAACTGTGACGAATACATGCAGAGGGGACAGAAGGTACACACAGAGATAAAACACAGAAACCAGACAGAAGGGGCTGACTGGGGAAACAAATGGATCACAAAAAGATGCTAAATAAATGTTCCAAAATCAAAAAGAAGAATATAAGCAGATATTACAAAGGTTATAATAAATCCTAAAGAAAACGCAATCACAACAAAATACAAGAGAGCCGAACAAAGAGTAAGAGAATCTCAAAAAAACAAAGAATCATATAGTCCCTATGCAAATGTACTGTTTATAAGGTTGGGGAAACCTGCAGTCAGCTGAGACTGAAGAAGTCACTGATGTGTGACGAAACGTTTCTCTCACTGAAAACGCCACGTCCAGATAAACAGAATCAACTTTTGGAGATAAAAAAATTACAAACACAAAACCAAGATCCTAAAAACTAATGATCCTAATAGAAACTGGAGGTCATCCAGGTCTTTATGTCTTTAAGACATTCCTGCAGTTTAACCAATTGTTGTGTGATATCTGGCTTCATGGATGGATAGAGCTAGGTATCGTCTGCCTAGCAATGAAAATGTATGCTGTGCCTTGTAATGGTACTGCCTAAGGGAAACATGTAAAATGTAAATAAACTTGATCCTAGCACAAAACCTTGTGGAACTCCATAGTTTATCGTAGTGTGTGACGATGACTCCCCATTTACATGAACTAATTGGAGTCTATTACATAACTGTGACTGCAGCACATTCCTTTCGATTATTATCTGACAGTATTTAAACAAAGTGGCTTTATGTCTGAATGAGCATCCTCTTTGCCTTTCCATAACAGGATTCTTACTGGATGACAAGTAGTTCTATTTATATGTCACTTTGAATGCGCCACAAGTCTGAACCTCTTCCTGACATGTATCCTGTCATGCATAGCGGGTGACACTGTTGCCTGTTAAACATCGTGTGCATCTTAGTTGCTCAGGTCACTAAAAAAACATGATCAAACATTGAACATGATCCTGCATTCTGGCTGGTATACCCTCTGCAGCATCTACTCCTGTAACTCTCCATAGGCATTCATAAATGGATTTCAAACAATATCCATCCATCCATTTCCTTAACCACTTATGCAATTCAGGGTCGTGGGAGGCTGGAGCCTATCCAAGCTGTTACAGGGGAAGAGGTAGAGGTAGCGTACTCTCTAAACAGGTCCACCAGTCTATTACAGGCCTAACACAGAGAGAGGGACAATTACTTGGATGCAATACCTTGTTATGCAACTGGATTTACAACTACTTCAGTTATGTATTCATTGCATTTATTTTCTGATGAGTTCATAGAGTTTTCACCTACTATGTAAAAGGTTAATGTATAGACACAGCACCGGTTTGGCCTTTTATTTTCTTATTGGAGACATTTGGATATTTTGTATATGGTTATATTGTTGTAATAAAAAGTTGAGCTTTTCAAGAAACCCCATGTACAAATATCTCTACAGTAAGAACATGACTCACTACACTTTTTGGTGTTTTGATTAGGGCTGTCAGCGTTAAAATGACGTTAACGCGAAATATCTCCATTAACGAGTTAATGCGGATCACCCTTTGTGTGGGGCTGGACAGCGCTAACGCGTTGACGCCGTTGGCGTTAACGTCATATTAACGCTGACAGCCCTAGTTTTGATGATTGTTATTGGGAAGAATTGTGCTATAGCTCTGAAGTTTGAGCATTACCCAGTGTGATGTATGACAGTGCTGCAATCTGTGTTTCTGACCTTGTAGAAAGTTCTGGAGGAGGATCTGGGCCCAGACTGGCGAGAAAAGCTCTCATCCTTTGAGGACAAACCATTTGCTGCAGCTTCTATCGGCCAAGTCCACCACGGGGTTTTAAAAGATGGTAGAGAAATCGCCATGAAGATCCAGGTAGGAGGTTATCGACACACTTGCACAGTCTGTGTTTCACTCTCTGCATTGGACTCGAGTGTCTGCTTGTTGCTTTTTCCTCTCAGTACCCCGGCGTGGCAGAGAGCATCCGCAGCGACATAGACAACCTGATGGCAGTACTGAAAATGAGCGTGGCCCTGCCAGAAGGTAACAACTACAAGACTGTGCGGTGTCCTTTTTTGTGTCTGACTTTCCTCAGAGCAGATTAAAAATCAGCAAGATGCATTTATTTAAAAAGGAATTTAGATTTTTATTTTTTTTTATTTATTTCAATCTTAAAACAACTATATATTTCATGACTTTGACATTCACCCATGTGTAAATTATAACCAGCCTCTTCACTATTTAAAACCACAGGGTGGTGCTATAGATGCAGGTTAAATTAGCTTTTATCCAAGAGACGCTTGTTTGAGACAGTAATAATTCTTCCATTATTAATAAAGAATTTGTGTATTTATTATTTAAAATTATAAGTAATTATATTTATTTATGTTTTTTTATTTACCTGTTTAAGGGCTTTCCACACAACCGTATAAGTGATTGCTGACACAGTTATTATAGGTTATTAATAATAATAATGTATACTTTATGGATCCCTGTGGGGAAATTACTTCTCTGTATTTGACCCATTCACTTTGTGAGGCAGTGGGCAGCCACTAAGCAGGCGCACCAGGGAGCAGTGTGTAGGGATGGTACCTTGGTCAGGGGTACCTCAGGGAAGCCGTTGAGTGGATTCGAACCCCCAACCTTCCGATCAATGGGCAACCACTCTACCTACTGAGCTATTCCTGCCCCAATAATATGGGGCATGCCCCCCATATTATTGCCCCCAGTAGCTGCAGAGGATAATTGGTGCAACCAGTTGAGTGACCACACTGGATTTTAAGCATTTATTTTATTAACTCACAGTGGAGAGATGACAGAATATGTGAAGAGAGAGAATAATTAGATCCCTGGGGACATCTGTCCATGTCAGAGAAAAAAATGCTTATTTATGTCAGTTGTGCTCTCGTCACGCTTTAATGCCAGATCAAATGAATAACTTAACATGAGCACAGCTCCATCTGTGGCAGGTCTTTTTTTGCTCTCTGCTTTTTTTTTTCCTTAAGACTTATTCTTCAGTTTGGCTGGCAGTAGATATCCCACTCAAAAATGTTTGCAGCAAACAGGATTAGCTTTAAAGCTAAATAATCTGTAAAGCCATGCACATCATAGTGTTCAATAGAATGGTTGCTAGATCAGAAAATGTCAGATGTAAAAACAAATTCATCCACACACTGAGAAGTCACACTTGCTAAAGCTTCAGTGTGTGTAGCATTTTTGTGACTGTAGTTTGCTTTGTGCAGCTACTGTTGTTTATTTTCTTTGTGATAACTGTATCATTGCTTTCCGTCCTCTAACGCTCTAATGTTCCTCCGTCTCTCTTCATTTCTCACCCATGTTTGCACTGTAGCCCCGTGCTTTCCGTGAGCTTTCACACTGACACTCATATTGCATGTTAGACACACATCTGGCTCTTTGGGGATCCTTTTTAATGTTGTCAGGCACTTACAAAAACAATCGTAGCTTGTCGGTGGCAAATACTTGCATTTTGACTCTGACATAGAGTGTTGCCCTGTGGGATCACTCGCTCCCTATTGGATTAATTCATTTTTGTCCCAATTAACACTCTAAATCACAAAATATGGTAACTTGAGGCTTACCTTGAATAATGCCTGGATTTTTCTTTTACCTATAGTCCATCAGTATACCAAAATACACTTTAATGCAATGCCTTCAACCTGATTTTAATTTTTTTCTGTGTTCTCCCTGCTACATACTCATGCAGTATATGGAATGTTTTTAGACAGAAGCTGCTCTGCTCTATTAGAAGATGACATGGTCTGTGTTTTCTTTGCACCATTTATTTTTCCACAGGTCTGTTTGCAGACAGCAGCTTGGAGGTTCTACAGAGAGAACTGGCATGGGAGTGTGACTATAAGAGGGAAGCACAGTGTGCCAAGAAGTTCAAGTAGGTTTCTGTTGAACCCAGGCCAGTGCTATGGTGCTGGTGCTGTGTACCAGGTCCTGGTAGCTGCCACAGACCATATACAATCCACCCAAGCTGTCTGGGCATTGTTTTTTCATAATGTACAGTATACCAGTAGAGGAGCCAGATTATAGATTGCAAGTGTAGATAGGCTAAGTGTGATGCTTGATTTACTTTCTTGGTAATCTTTACTTAATTGTAATGCAGGCAGTAAAGGTGTAGTCAGTGTTAAGCGTCTTTGTGTGTGATTTTCTGTTGGTTTGGTTTATTTTCAATTCTGCAAATAAACTAATCATAAATCATTTAAGGTTTTTTTCTCTCTCTTGCTTGTACCTCGGCCTTTAGATCACTGCTGGAGGGAGATGAGTTTTTCCAAGTCCCCGAGGTGATTGATGAGCTGTCAGGCCACAGGGTGCTGGCCATGGAACTGGTGCAAGGAGTCCCACTGGACTTGTGCGTAGAGCTGGACCAGGAGACGAGGAACCAGGTGTGTTTTATGTCGACAGTCAGGTGAATTTCATTCATTTGTGAGACGTCTAGGTGCTTGGGTTTGAACCACCCGTTGCCTACTGGTGGCGCCAGTGTCCGGCAGCCTCGCCTCTGTCAGTGCGCCCCAGGGCAGCTGTGGCTACAATGTAGCTTGCCATCACCAGTGTGTGACTGGGGGGATGACTGAATGTAGTGTAAAGCACTTTGGGGTCCGTAGGGACTAAGTAAAGCGCTATACAAATACAGGACATTTACATTGTGGCAGGGAATCACAGCACCATGAGAAGGCTACACAGGATAGGATCTAAAAGGTGGAAGGAAATGTCACATTGTTAAATGTCAGCATGATGGTGAACACAAGCCTCTTCTCTCCACTTCAGATCTGTTCCAACATCCTGCAGCTGTGTCTCAGGGAGCTGTTTGAGTTCAGATTCATGCAAACGGATCCAAACTGGGCCAACTTCTTCTACAACTCAGAAACCAACAAGGTGGGGTAGTCATGCCAGGTTTAAACAAATATTAAATGTTAATAGAGATGTCAAATACAGCAGATTCATTTCACTCTTGTCTTTAGGTTGTTCTTTTGGATTTTGGAGCATGCAGAAGCTACCCAGAATCCTTCACAGACGACTACATACAGGTATGATAAATCTGCCCACAGTCAACCTCGCAACATGTTTTATGCATGAAGGTTTCTCTCAATAATTTAACGCCAGAGCCTTTGGATAAATTTTGTGTCAGCCAAGGCAAAAAAAAAAAGAAAAGAAGAGATTTTGCACAGTTGCATGCATGTGCACACATTCAGCCTGAAAGTAGAGCTCTGTAAATAAACAAGATTGTGTTGTGTGTTCAGGTGGTTTATGCAGCTTCTGTCAGTGATCGAGCCACCGTTCTTTCCAAATCCAAGGACCTGAAATTCCTGACGGGCTTCGAGGCCAAGGTAGTTTTATTTTAGTCACTGCTGCTCCTGTGCTGATTTATTTTTGATATGTTTTATCTGATTTTGTCTCTTTTGTGTTCCCAGTTTGTTTGCGTTCAGCACTGTTTCACTGCAACTCACAGCCCTTCTGCTCTTACCCCGTTTCACTCTGTGTTCGCTAAAGATGTCTCCCTTTTTGTTTTAGTAGATGAATGCAATATGACGCTTACTTGATTTTTAACTTTGACTCATTTCAAGTTAAAGGGTCTCTTGCCATGCACCTCTGGACTGCTAGCAGACTTGCTGCTCAGTGGAAGTCCAGTTCTAACCACTTAAGGTTGCCCTTCTGCCATTTCATCTCCTTCTGTATCAAACCGCTAATGACAGTCAGGTCTCTGCTTACAACCCAGAGACCAAGCAGGAGGAGTCCACGGTGTTGTTGCCCAAAGGCAGCACTTCAAGTCGGGAGCGTGGGAGGAAATTAAGCAGAAATGACTCTTGCTGTTGTTTGCTGGCAAACAGAACCCTGAAATGGCAGGAGTTTTGTGAACACACTATTGGTATCTTCACTCACCTGATTTGACTCCTTGCTCCTTGGTCCTCCTCAAGTTGAAGCATTGTTTTGACAAGTTGGAGCAGCTTTTACGAAGAGAAAGAGCAGATTTTGCACACAGTCTTAAAATTACAGCCACAATAGAAGCAGATCAGAGGTGGACAAGAAGAGGATCTTGAAGAGGAGATCTAAACTGGTTTCATGGCCACTGGTGTATAAAATCAAGCAACTAGGCATTCAGACTGCTTCTACAAAGATATTAGAAATAATAGCTCACTCTTAAGAGCTTAGTGAATTACAGTGCAGTACCGTTATAGGATGTCATGTGTGCAACAAGTCCAGCCATGAAATGTTCCACAGTCGGCTGTTTGTGATATTTAATGAAAGCATCTCAGCCATGAAGCACAAAGCAGGTCCATAAATGCAAACATGAGCGAGTTTGGTGTGGAAGAACTTTACTTGCTTGACCTCAACCCAATAGATTTTGAAGGCTGCGAGCCAGGTCTTCTCGTCCAGCATCAGTGTCTGACCTCACAAATGTGCTTCTGGAAAGAATGGCCAAAAGTTCCCATAAGCACACTCTTAATTGTGGAATATGGCTTATTAAACTGTATGGATTAAGAATGGAATGTCATTTAAGTTCATATTCATGTGAAGGCAGACAAGCAAGTTCTTTTGGCAATATAGTGCATCAGCCTATATGTGCTATTAAAGTGTCATTTAGTGTGATGTTTAATCTGTTTGCTTTTCATTATTATATAAAATATGCCTAAGTTAAAGAAAATGCATGTAATTCAATATACAGTCCAAGATATCATACATACTTAATGCTCTGACATTTACATACCTACTGTAATTCTTCTTCCTCCTCACTAGGCCTTCGCAGATGCTCACGTGGAAGCGGTGATGATTCTCGGTGAAGCCTTCGCGTCCGCCGAGGCCTTCGACTTCGGCACTCAGAGCACTACTCAGCGCATTCAGAGCCTCATCCCCGTAATGCTCCGCCACCGCCTCACCCCTCCGCCTGAGGAGACCTATTCCCTCCACCGCAAGATGGCTGGCTCCTTCCTCATCTGCTCCAAGCTGAAGGCGAAAATATCCTGCAAGGAGATGTTCCTTGATGTGTACCAAGCCTACATGCAGCGGAGGCAGGCTGGGCGTGCAGCGCAGGCTAGGGCTTAGCAGCTCTGAGACAAGTGCCTTAATGTTCCGTTCTCAGAGTGGCTCAGGAGTGCAGAGACAGAAAAGAGTCACTCTTAAATTCACAAGTGGAGCCTCTGGATCGTACGTGCATCACGTCAGTAATAACAGACTTTGCCAGCGTGCTCTAACAAGGACCATGAGTGACTTTCACTGCTGCATGTCACTCACGTCAGTGTGCGGATGTTGTTAAGGATGTCCAAACACAACATTTTGGTGTGACCTTTCCTTTTATGTACAGATAAAAAAAAAAAAAATTAAACACCGAACTGATCCCAGAGAAGTGCAGGCTACATTTCTGATTAAATTTTGTAAAAGCAAACACACAAAGCAAGCTTCCATTTCTCCAAAGGAGAGCTGCATGTTCTGTTTGTCCTCCCAGCTTCAGCTGGATTTGGCTGTGAGCTCCACCTTATTTTTAAGTGGAGCGAGTATCCTCTGTATTGGGGGCTGATGACACTGCCCCTGCACCGAATCACGGATGCTGCCAACTGCCGAGTCCTGTTTTTATAGAAGGCGTTTTGTGCTTGCTTGACGAGCTGGTGGATAAAGCTTTCACCTAAATGTGATGGCTGCCGGCCGAGATGAGCAGATTATGAGAGAAATTAGAGAGGACAGTGTAATGGACCCTACAGAATAATGGCCTTGCATTATAAAGTGCACTTGGCATAAAACTCCATAACATGAAGTACCGTCAGCTCTTTTTAATGCTTATTTATTACAATTGCCTGTACTTTAGCTTTAGATGGCAGTGTACTGTGCATGTTTTACTTTTGTAATGAGATAAAATGTGAAACATTGTTTGTTTGTGTGTTTGTCACAAAGTGAGCTTTACTGGCAGGTGTCAAGAGTCTACAAACAAATGATTCTTCCACACACTATTGATCTTTCCGTTTCACATTTAGACCTGTTTTGGGAAATGTCAGTGACTGGAGGCCACATTTGACCTCGCTGTTTTCCTGCAATGGTCTTGTATTGACAGTTACGCGTAATAATAGTAGCTGGGCTGAAATAATGTTAGACTTGAGTTAATGGCGGCATTGATGTAGCTGAGTTTTTCAGGAACTATTTTTGTTCCAAGGCAGTGCTGCCAGTTTAGTCTGCGACCAAGCCATTAGAGCACTCCGCAGCTGCCTGCAAGGCTCTCACACAATCATGGGAGCAGAAGAATTGGGCCTCGACGGGGAGAGCGATTGCAGAGGGCTCCACGACATCCTGTACAGTACAGCTGCTGGGCCGCTCCTACAGTGAGGTCGGCTCGTTCCTGCACTCGGCATCGGAATCGCGTTTATTTTCCCCGAGTCTTGGAAATGGGCCGCTGCACATGTACAGAGAAGAAAAAGCACATTCTTCTCTTGTAGTTTCACGCAATGGAAAGTTGGAGTGCTTCTCTGCGTGTAAGAAGCAGCTGGCTTCAGTTTATTGGTGCAGAGTTAGCCTTTTTTTTTTTTTTTGTTGTTGTTTTGGTCTCAGACCCAGACCTTTCACTGAGGCTCAACACTGGACCAGTGTGAGGTGATTTCTACCAGAACCAGCCCGTTTATGAAGTTTTAAATGTGGTGCGTATGAGAAGACGTATTATTGAAGGTGTCACTGTTTACATTTTGTTTGCGTGAAAAGGGAAAAAAAGCCTGAGTAGTCGTTTTGGTGATGATGTGACCGTGATGGAAGAAGCCTCAAACTTTCTCCTCTCCTACATTTAAGATTAATATTTTACATACAACTGTAATATATGATTCACTTATAAAATACATACCCACATATATAATAGTCAAGAATTAGGTCCACCTTTATCACTAGTTTTACTCAGACCAATATTAGGCTATTGCAGTTACTGGTATGTTTTTCTTCTAGAATATGATGTTGGAAATGGTTTTTAATGAGCTCCGTGATGTAGTTTGTGAAGTATATCTCCAGAAAAATACACACTTAACCCTTACAAACACTGGCTGCCACTCCTGTTAGCTAAGAACAGGAAACTGAGGGTAATATCCCACAAGCTCACCAAAACTGGACAAGCTTGGAAAAAATCGCCTGTTCTGACGAGTCTCTGTTTCTGTTGTGACATTTAGATTATAGGGTCCATGTTTTTTCCTTTGTGGCTACAGTGTACCCATCTTCTAATGGCTGCTTCCAGCATGATCCCGCACCTTGTCTCAAATCATCTCAAACTGGTTTCTTGAAAGTGACAGTCAGTTCACTGCACTCTGTAGCTGCCAAATCTCAATCCAATAGAGCACCTTTATGAGTGAGAGCTTCCAGCTGACAAATATGCAGCAAATGTGTGAGGCTGTCATGTAAATATGGACCGACATCTGTGAACATCATACAGGGCTAACATCTGTTTTCACAACTTTATTGAATCTCTGCTACAAATAATGAAGGCAGTTCTGAAGGAGGGTGTAAGTAATAAAGCAGCCATAGACTCAGTATGGACTTTTTTAAAATGTAAGTATCTACATACTTTCTACATCATTACTTGACAATAAGCAAAGTATTGTGTTGTTGAAAATCTTTGGAAAAAAGTGCTTGGAGAAATTCAGTGTTCGGTTCTGGTAGCTCACTACCCAGACATAATCACATTTATTCACAGACAATTCAGCTAAAGGTCCGAAATCTATGCGCTCCTTCACGTTTTCCAAAGCCAGTATGTGGTTTGGATTGGAGTCTTTGCCAGGCAGATTCTGGCCTCCGAGCCTTATGTATGACACCTGTGTTTTTGGGGATGGAGGCACGGGGACTTTCCTAAAACAGGGCTACGGCCCTGCGGTTTGCCCAAGCAAATTCAAATCACCATCTTTCAGGACCTGCTCATGCTCGGCCCCAATCAGTTCACTCAAGCCTGTTTGACTTCATCGAGCTATTCTCTGCCAGTAAACCGTGAATCACAGCAGGTTAGATGCCGCACGGTGGCGCAGTAGAGCAACAGACCCACAACGCTGCGCTCTTTTTTCTTTTCTGGAAAACATCAATGGGAAGAGTAGATTTGCATGTCCGGCCGTCTGTGCCAATGGGCGCACTGGGAAGGCTGGGTTAGCGGGTGGAGCCGGGGGAAGCAGCCCAGTAAGTGCACAGTCAACAACCAAAGCATCCGAGATTACTACACCGATTCCACCGAAATCAGCCCCCCCTCCCGAAACCCCGAGTCCGTGCCTTTTTGGGAAAATATCGCTTTGATTGCACGAATAAGACAGACTTCCTGCTTTTTATTTTATTTTATCTTTTAAATATTGTCCCTGCGTGTTTATGTGTGCGTGTGTGTAGGCTACGCCGACCAGGTTGGTTTGCGAATCCACGTCGCCTCCACTCCATCGCTTTGGTAGTGCGGATGAAGAGGGGATTTTTGTCAAATTACACATTCCGCTTGATTCTCGTACAGGGCTAATTTATTTGTGTCCGGGGTCCTGGATTTACACAGAGGAGGAGGAGCGGGGAGCCGATCATCCGTCGTTCTCTTGGGTGAGTTCACTGGATTCGCGTCCAATCTGGCATCCCGATTTACTGACACTTCCAGCCTTATTTAGCAATCCGGTAATGTCTCCATAACGACTGGACCTACAACCAAGAGGAGAGCCATCCACTCAGCATGCGTTTAAATTCTTGATGTAAATAGTTTGGGAGGCTGATTTAATGTTTGATTTGAAGTGCACCGCTCTGATATGGACCTCGCCAGCGGGCCCATATCTGTGAAATGAATGAAATGTGGCAGCCTCGGTCTTTATGATAACTGCTCACAGCTGTGATCTATCACCAAAGACCACAACTACACTGTGCCGGACTCTGATCGACTCTTTCACGCCCACTCCGGGCACACAGGTTGTCTAATTGTGCAGAAGTCTTCAAATAATGCTCTAGGAATTTAAGAAAAACTCCAACTTTATTGTTGTATTGCTGCTCTATAAGTGTTATTACGATCCCATTACAGCTTTTGTGGTCAGGAAATCAGCTTTATTTGATCATTGTTGGCAAGGTGAATGAGATGTGTTATTGACTGAACTGTAACTTTGGTTCATAGGATTGTTTTAGTATTAGCCAACCTCAGTTGGACTGCAGAGGCCCACATTTCCCTGCATCTCCAGGATTTTCTGCTATATCTCTCCATTGCATCAAGCCATGTGGGGAATTGTGCCTTTTGGGCGTGCTTGCATCATTTTCAAAGTTTTCTTCTAAGGGTGTATCATTCTTTGTCTCATTGTTGCCTGTTGTGTTTTGGAGAGAATGTAAAGAGGGGGGCAAAGGATGCAAGGTGCATCATGAACAGCGACATAATGCAAATTATATACATGCACACGCAAAGCATGGCACATGCCTTCGTACATAGGGCTGGGTAATGCATGCAGCTCTATTGTCTGTGGAGCTCCATCTGTTCCATGACATGGCATTCCTCAGACAGCCAGTCATGCTGTTAGGGCTGGTCTGTGCTGACCCACTGGCTCAGAGCGAGGACACAGGAGTCACTTAGGGTTTGCTAAAAGTGTAGTACTCTTAGAGTACTACTAGAGAGGGGCGCAGAGTGTCTCCTACCCTCAGTCCTTGGCTATTTGCATGTGCAGCTGGAGGGTAAGGCATAAGTTGAGGCTTGTGGAGCTAGTCTCAGTCGTGGGTTAGGCTACAGGATGAAGAGTTTGTTGAAGTGTATTCTATAATGAGGCATGATTTGATTTAGAGACGTGTCTAAAATATGGTAAGGTTTAGTCCATACCTGCAACTTACTTGAGGTTAGGTTTGTGGGTGTGGCTGAATGGAGAATAAGTGTAATCTATAGTTATGGTTTCAGGATGGAGAGCAGGAAAAAAACATGTTTGCTCCAAAGTTTGGCTTAGAAAGGCTGGATACAGGGTGAGAACGGGCCTGAGGCAAGTGACGCTAGAGGACCAATGATTAGATCTATGATGAGGCTGAAAAGAAGGGTTTGTGTGGTTAAAAGACGGTCTCAGTTTGGTGTAGAGAAGAGTTAGTTCAGTCTAGTGAAGGAACCTGAACGAAGAGCAGACTGGTTTAGAGACTGGCTGTAGAGGTCACAGTTTTGGTCTGGGACAATCTGGAGCTTGAGACATGCTAACGTGATCTGGGACATTACCTAATGAAGGAGAACGTGTGATTAAAATGTGGGACTGGAAGAAGTTTGCTCTAGGGATGTGACTAGAGGCACGCTATGTCTCCACAGCTGAGGAAAGCTGGAGATCCTGGGATGGAAGAGAGTGAGTGACAAAGAGAGAGGAGTGGCAACTCTGGAAGTCCAAAACAATTGACTGCTGAACATAAATTGCCTCTGATGTAGCTAATCACTGCTGCACCTCAGTCATCACAACTAGAACATAATTACACCGCCCCCATATACACAGCAGCACAAACACACATCAATGCATAGACACACACACACACACACTTCATTTCCCCTCAGACCATTTCCCCTGTCCTCCAGCTCTGATTGCTGCATTAGGACTTGGCTGTCTTTTGTTTTCCACATACACGCACACACACACACACACACATATGAATGCACAAGGGGGAGGGTTGGGCCAGCTGAAAGCACAATACAGTGGGGAGCAAAGGTCATCCAGCTGGCCAATCAGAGCAATGTCTGGGTTAGCTGGTAGTGAAGAAGGGCGTTGCTCCCCCCTTTGTGCTGGTCAGGGTGGGTTTCCTAAACAAGCAGCTCCACTTCCAGCCCCTTCCCCGCTACTGGCGGCCCAGCAGCGAGGCCATGCTTCCTCAGGGCAGAGTACAGCAGCCTCTGGCAACTGTAGGACTGCAGGTTACGTGGTTTTCAGGTTTTGGAGGAAGTTCTTTATTAGTTTGTGATTAGTTTCAAGATGTTTTATAAACCAAATGCTTGTTCAAAACTTGATTTGTCGCCGAGAAAGATTACAAGCATAAAAAGTTATGACTGAAACTATAAATTATGTGTGGAGCACCACTGAGGTGTTCATTCCAAATTGACTGCAGTGCTGCTCAGTTACTGCTTGTTTAAAGAGGATTTTTTTTCTTCTTCTGCTGTGTGCACAGCAGTTGTAATGTGTGGGTGTTAATGAATGAAAAAAAATAAAAATAAACAAAAAAAATACTCTGCAAATAAAACCTGTAAATTGATTACAGAATTCTGCTTCTGCTGGCGGGATTAATTTAGAGAACAAGATTTTAAATAATGAGATTTGGCGTTCCGCGAAGGCGCTGAGGAGAGGAAGGATAGAGGGAGGAAACGCTCTGAGTTGGGTGCCCAAATAGAAAGGTGGGGTTAGAAAAGATAAGGAGGGGCAGGAAGTCCGAGGAGGTGAGGGAAGAAAGTGATAAACCAAACAGGAGGAGGTTTAAAATGTGGGAATGAGCCGTGAAGGCCATCGCTGGGTATCACAGTTCCTCTGAGGGATGTTTTGATGTGACCACATAAGCTGAGCAGATCCTCTGATTCAGATGTCATCACATGCATGTTTCTACACACACACACACACACCCCCCCCCCACACACACACACACACACACACACACTGTTTTCTGATGCCTAAGTACCTTCAATATGTGCTGAGTGCACTTATCTGATTTCTGAAGTCTAGTTAAATGCAACCACTCCTTTCTACCATATAGCCCCATTACTGCACGCACTAATGGCATGCTCACAGTACAAAGACATGGTGCTATAGTATTTATTTTGTAATGTGTGTATGTTTGTGTGCATATGCTGTTCTCCTACCAGTGCGTGGTATGTTAAGTCTGGATTGGTAGACGAGTGGAGCAATGGATTTGAATGCCCGTCTAGTGGACGCTCATGTGTGAAGGCAGCAATTTGTGTTTTCTCAGTTTGTTTGACCATGCATGCGCGTAAAAGGATGCTGGCTGGCTCGTGTGTGTTCGCCTGTTTCCCTGGCAATCAGCAGTTTGTCTTTGCTTCAGTGGCGTTTTTCTCTGCAGATAACAAGAAAAGTGGAAATGGGTCTTTCTCAGCAACCGCAACTCCGAGCGGAGAACTCATCACAACTAATAACTGTCACTCGGAGCAGCCAGGGTTGCATTTAAAAAAAAATAAAAAAAATCTCATTGCTCTCTGTCTTTATTTTTTTGATGACCTATTTTAGCCCGTTTAGCTGTTGAAGCTCGGATGCAATATTGCGATAAGGAACCTGCGTCTAAAAATACCTGAAATAAAATAAAAAAAACCAAGAAAAACCTACCACATCATCTCCCTTAGGGGTTGGTTTGATCTATATCCTTTTCCAGGCTTTTAGCAGCTGCTCTTCTTGCTGCCCAATAGTTTTTATGTGGTTTGTTCCAAATTGCACCTAGAAGCCACTGAACAAATGTCCAGTATTGAACACTTTTAACCACCTACATTTTTGTTACCAGAGGTTTTTCCACAGTCTCAGAGTAAAACTGTGCTGGAACCACCAAATAAAAGATTTAAAAAATAAATCAGAACATTGAGTTACCATATTGAAACAGCCTCTACAGTTTGTGCTTGCTCCCCCTCTTCACAGTCATTCTGTTCTTCTTCTTCTTCTAATCCTTTCATCCCTAGCTTGTCCTCCTTCTATATGTTCTTTTCCTCCTGCCTGGCAGCTTCATATTCAGCATGCTTTTTTCCATTGCATCCACTCTCCCTCCTGCACATATGTCCAACCCTGAGCGACCTGAGTGACCTGAGCTATCCCTCTGATGTCCTCATTTCTAATCGTGTCCATCCTGCTCAAAAAATCTGAGCATCCCTGGCGCCACCTCCTGTCTTTTTTGTCAGTGCCAGCATCTCCAAACTGTACATCACAGCAGGTCTTACTACTATCTCGTAAACCTTCCTGTTTCCAAAGCAAGGCCCTCAGCCCGATGGATTACAGTTGTTCTTGGATTCCATGTAACTGTGTGAACAAAGTCAGGATTGCATGACATGAACTCTTCCATGTGATCCGTGCAGAGATGCTAAATGAGCCCGGGCAGCCTGCGTGGACTCAGATGAACGTAGGCATTGTTAGTTTCAAATCTAGAGTTATTTACAGTTCCCACAGCCCACCTACAATCGCTTTCCTCCGTGCCTGCACAGTTTTCCGTGTGCGTGCTGCAGACACGGTTTAAAATGACGCTGGCTTCTCTGCTGCACAATTTCAGAGTGATGTCAAGGGAGAGAAATTGTTAGCGATAGAAAGAACCCAAGTTAAATCTTCCAGAGCACAGAGGGGCCCATTCACTGTGTGAAGAAAGTGTGTGAGGGAGAGAGAGGGTTGGTTGGGGAGGAGTGAGATGAGGGTGGGTTAGAGGAGAGGGGTGACTACGCTTAAAGCGGTGTGCATCTGTGCAGAGTGTGTTGCAATAAGCAGTCAGAGAGGCAGAGTGGCACAGGACATACGAGAGGAATCAAACTCTGTCTTCGTGCCTCTGTATGTGTGTGTGGCTCAGAGGGGGCGCAGAGGCTTCTTGCAGCTAAAACACCAAAGCTGTTTAAAAGTCTGCACAGGCTAGGCCCTCGGTTTGCGCAGCCTTTAAATGAAATACTTACAGAGTGGATAGATTCTTAGAGCAGTGCTCAGAGCCCGACTAAAGAAATCATCCAGACTAATGAACCAGCTGACATTAGCTCACCACAGATACGGTGAAATCCTTTCAGTAGATATCCGAGACACTGGAAAACATTTTATTATGCATAAAGTTGTTAGCTCCACATCTGAATGTGATTAGGACAATTTAGATGAAAGTGAAAAACAGCTTGCACTCAAGCAGTCCCTGTTAGTGTTTGTAGATGGATCCAAAGAACTCTTTGAAAATATCAATTTGGAACAACTAAAAATACTTCATTAGCTCTCAAACGTCCCACTCCACACTAGCTTCCAGTAGCTGGTGTGGGGTGGGACCGGAGAGAAAGGCATCAGTGTCGGCTCTCTGGCTGAGTGAACATGTATGATTCTGATAACAGTATCATCCTCACAGCTTCACAGTCAAAAATAATCACTGTTTATCTTAAACTGGACCTTTAGTTTATTCACTGACTGTAACAGGCTGTTTAACATCTTTCTTCTGATTGGTTGCCCCTCCATACAGACAGTGGGTTTTTGCACTTGAGGTGGTAATATTAGCATGTCCTCTCTATCATACAGAGCCCAAAAAGTTTTTAGAAAAAGAGCTTTTAGCTCTCAGGGAGAACTTGAATGTACACTGACCTCATTATTTGAAACTTTGGAAGAACGCACATGCGATACACAGCCGTGTAAATATTGCTGAGTAATGAATGTCACATAGATTGTTTTATTTTTTATAAAAGCCATTTTTAGGCCGCCCACTTTGCACACCTCCTTCAGCATCTTATACTACACACTGTAGTAACCCATGCATTTCTTGAAGGAAAAACTCTGGAAATCAGTTTAAAGTGTGATGTCTGAAAACAAAACTGCCAGAGGGGGCCGTGCTGACCCAAGAAAACACTCTAAGCAATACCTGTCCAGTGGCCCATAAATGGCACCCAAGCAGTTTTTTGTAACGTATTTTTTGAGGTACCGGCTTGTAAAGTTAAATTTGATATCAGTAACAAAAGGAGGGGTTAAAAATGACTCCCAGAGGAAAGAAAAACACATACTAAATAAGCTGCACGTGTTTTAGGCCTGTGCGATCCAGTTGGTGGCTCGCTCCCGCTACACTGCGCTCGTAAAACGTACGATAGCACAGTGAATGTGCCAGCTAGGCTTCGCTTTATAAAACATCCTCTCTGTTTACTGGTGCTATGACTCATGGTTGCTATAGCGAGGAGGCTCTGACAGCAACGCAGCTGATTAGGAGCATCTGACTCCGCATGACTGTACTCCCCTTCATCTCTCTCTGTCTCTGCGCCTCCACCGGGCCGTCTCTCTCTTTCTCTGGAGTTCTGCATCTTTTCATTTCTTGCTCTGTTGCTATCTTTTCACTCGCTTCTCCTCTCCTTCATTTCCACTGTTCGCTTCACCTCGCGCCTTTCCTTCCCCTTTGCTTCTTCCTCCACATCTTGTTTTATTCTTGCAGCACTCACCAACCTTTAATATACATCGTATAGATTTTCTTATTTAGATTGCTGCCCTTCACAGCTCCCTATCTTCAACTCTCATGCCTTCTCTGAATTCTTTTACTCGTCTTTTCAATCGTCTCCATCTGTTTGTCTTTCTATGGTGTCCAGCTGCACGCCAGATGCAGCTCACTCGCCAGGCTCCTGGCATCACGATCGCGATCAAGGGAGGAATAGGCTGAAAAGAATCCCTCATGAAAGAGAAGAGATTGTCCTTATAATGCAGATGAGAAGTATTAATAAAGATACAAATTTCACGAAGGAAGTAAGAATAACCTATTTAAAAAAACCCTCACACCACAACTATTAACCACAATTGAATCACCCTGCTGTTGACACTGAAATAACCTATTACCAATCTTATCACCCACTGTGCTGAGTACCACAGACACATTCTAAATCCTCATGGGGAAATTATTGCAGTGCCACTGAATAGTGTTGAGTGTACCTCACAGGAGCACAGCAAGATAACATGATAATGTTTGTAGTAAAATTAGCAGTTACATAAGGGATATTTGTAGAGTTTCAGGAATGAAAGGAAGACCTCGTAAGCAGACTACAACCAGAGGAAAAATCCTTATTAGCAGACTAAAAAAAATCTCTACAGAGTAGAAATAAAAATATCACTCAGTAGCCTGTATTCCTCTCTCCATCTAAAGCAATAGGTTAATGTTTTAGAAAATATGCTTCACGGTATTAATGAGAGTTAAAGCGTGTTAAAATATGAGTCAAAATAAAAAGGTCCAGCAGCAGCACAAGGTTGGCGTAGGTTCTCATCAAACACCGGGGGAAATGGCTCTTGTAACGCCTACACAGATCAAAACGATTCTGCTGAATCCTCTTAAAAACATTTTTTGAATCCCATCATTATATAATCAAGCAAGAAAGTTTTTTTATATAAACAGTTTCTTCATTTTTGTTTTTGTATAAAAAGTACAAGTATTTCACTGGGATTTTTTGTGATCCGCTGTATAGTTTAAATTGCCTTTCAAACTCACCTTTTGATTTTAAAAAATACCGTTTGAAGTAACATAAACAGGTAATTGCACTATGTTTGACAGTAATGGGTAATATAATTTACTGTCTTCCCAATTTAAATAAAAAAAGCTAAAGTTTTCTAAAATTTTAGCAACATTACAGCATCACACTGAAGTCACCTCTGTGTGCAACCAGCTGCACTCATGGTGTCACAGCTTGAACAAGAAAATGCACGATGACCAATCCAGAAGAATTCAGGACCATATAAGCACATATACAAATGTTAATACAAACCTTTAATTTAAAAATTTAAATAGATTTACTAAGATATGAAATATTTATTTGTTTAATATATTTAAGTTACATTTACCCTTGTACAATAAAGTTATGAGTTAGTGAGTCAGTCTCCAAAACACATTTCCTCTTAGTATCTCTAAAACCAATAAGTAAACAAATTATAACAGCTGACATCACGGTGACATTTATGCGCATTGTATTATGGAGTCACACGTCAAAATAACTTATTAATTGATTGCTACTTCATTCAGTGTACCTGTGTGCGCTCCTTGTGTCAGTTAAATGATGCTTAAAACCAAGGGCGTAGATTTGGCATGGACGGAAGGGACATGTCCCCACCAATATCCAGCGATTATTGATTTGTCCCCACCAATAATTTGATCTTTTCCAGTAAAGAAAAACAAACCCGATAGAAAGAAGAAGGAAAAAAAAAGATCTGTCAACGTTTCATTCACCTAGCGGTGCAGAAAGAGTTAAATTACGTTCTCTACTGAAGTCCTACCTCATGTGACAAATATGGGCAGTCTAATTGGCTGTGTTTTTCAGGGAGCTCTGTTTAATTTTAGCAGCGGCAAGCCTACGACGCGAGGACCTCCAAGGAGGAGAGGAGAATGGCAGCAAAAAGGAGGAACCTGAATATAAGAAAGTATTTTTCAAAGAAACTTGTAAGTCACTTAAAGTCAAGTTTACTCATAAAATGTGTCCGTCATAATAACATTACAGGCTATGCTAGGCTTTGGCCCACATCAGTCTAAAATTGTATGTAACCATGAATAATGTGGTTTGGAAACTAACTGCACAACAGACAGCACTATAAGTTATCTCAGTCTCCCAAACTGTCAGAGAAAACGGCAGCCTCGTGCAAGCCAGGATATTAGTTTACAGAGGCTGTTAAAATATATGTCTAACGTTAAAAAGTTGCTGACACAATAATTTCATCTAAATGCTACTGACATAGTTTGGGGTTAATTTTTGAGACAAAATATCACGAGGTAGTCATGATTTTGCAAATATTCCACCTTGTAGTGCTGTTTGCACAAATTGTTTTAAAGATGCACTCACCCTACAAACATTACTGATGAGTCAAGATCTGCACAAATTGACACAAACACTGAAGCAGCTACCCATTTTATTCTTATTGTCATGTATGTCCTATTTGTCAGGTGACAGAAGAACCAACGCAAAGCTCAGAGAGCAATGATCAAGATCACAGGTGAAATTGGATGATGACTAGGTGGTTCATTACTGTATTTGAAGCACATGTGTGACTGCATGTATTTGGAATGCCTTGATTTCTTTTTGCAACCACAACTATGGCCTTGAGATGGAACGCAGGTTTAGAGGACTTCTGCTTCATTTCTTCGACCCTGAATTATGTCCATCTTTATAACATTTGTGACCCTTAAGCAACAAAAGGTCCTCCCATTCTAAAAAGTTGCATGCTCACATGCTTGAAATTTTGTGCAGTAACCTGCTATATATGTTCTGTCCCCTGCAACAGCAGAATTACACAAGAGAAATGGAAAATGGGCTCCAAATCTTCCAAACTGCTTTTCTCATGTCAGTATTTGCAGGGGCAGATGGATGAGGCTGCAGGCCAAGAGGAGAGGAGAGAGGTGAGGAGCCATTGTAGGCGCTGGAAAGAGGGACGGGGAGATGAAAAGAGGGCAAGATGGAGGAGGGAGAGGTGTCTTGTTTCGCAGACAAGCTGCACTAAAATGCCATAGTGGGGGGGGGAAAAATAACAAACAAGCATATGGGAGATGAAGATTATTGATAGCGTTAGCATTTAGAGTGGATTGTTCCTGTCGTGACTGCTTATGGGCTGTGAGACAAATACTTTGTGAAAAGGGTAATAGAAAGCAACATTGTGATTGATTGCTGGTACCTGCGCAAGTACCATATTGGACAGTATACAGCTAATAGGCAGTGCCTGACCCTTTCGCTACACTATCTCTTCCATTTCTCTCCTGATTCTTGTTATAATCTTCAATGTCTTTTTCCTGTTTCCCCATAGCTCTTAGTTGAAAAGGACCCTCCTTTTTTTCTGCTCTTTATTGTGCTCCGTCTTCTCTCTTTCCTTTCTTCATTTGTCTCACTTCCCCCTCCTCCTTCTGCCTCTTTTGGCCACGGGAAGTGGCAGTCTTTGCCTGTTTGGTCCCAGGGGAACAGACCTGCCTTTGTCTGTCTTCACTGTAGGAAGATGAGTAGCCAGTCCACCCAGTAAACCCAGTAAGTCCAGTAGGAATGAGGGGGTTGTCTGTGGCGAACCAGCCACCTAGAACGCCTGTAAATCAGCCAGCCACTCAAGCCTTTCCAGGTCTGTACAGCCAGCCAGCCAACTAGGTATTATGTCGAGCACTTATGACTATTAGGAATGGACAGGGAGGCACAGTGGAGACTGAGACAGAGACTTTAAAGACGGAATGTTTTCCAAGCTCATGTGAAATGTACAGTGGCTTTGAAATCTGAACAGCGATACTTACATTTCCCATGCCTGGAGGAAAAACCCAAAATGTGAAATTATTGCAGCATAATTTATTTATTTAGCAACCAGTGGGAACTGTCAGATTATCTAAAGCAGCTCATGACATGTACTACCTGTTTATGCCTTTAATGTTTCAGTGGAATATAATTACATGATTTATTTGGTAATTGCCAAGTTTAACAAAAAAGCACTCATGCGTGTTTGTGAGAGAGGGAAATAAAAGCAGCGCTATGATGTACAGACACATGTACAGATGTGAGCTGCAGGGAGATTTACCAGTGTTTGTTTTCCACATGAAGGGGCATTAAAACATTAAGTTCATTCACTCATTTCCTCATTTAGGCTAACACCTCTGCCCGCACTAAACCAGTGCCTGTAAGTTTTTTATTATTAATATTATCAGCTAAACAAAATTGAACTTATATTTGTCTCTCATCTCCAACGTAAATTTGACACATTAAAAACAAAGACCTTGCTTTAAATGTTGAAGAATGACAGCAATTTTTTTTTATAGTGTCCCCTATTTTTGCATGTTTGAATATAATCGGACACTAGAGTCAGAAGCTGTTTCATGGACAGCTGTGGGCTATATCCTCATTATTTCATTATTAATGAATTAAGCTGGGAAAATCTCTATAATTCATTCCAAGGGTGGCGTTGGCATTTGGAAGCTGTTGCTGTGAATCTACTAAATGTCATCAAAGGAGTCTGAAACAGGCCATGATGAGGATGCAATCCATCAAACAGATGGCAAACAGAAAGCAAACTGGCCTGGATGTCCATAGAAGACAAAGATAGTAGATGATCACAGGATCCTTTCCATGGTAAAGAAAAACACAACATCTGGACTAAAGTCTGCTCTACACAAACTATAAAATAAATACAAAATATCACTATACAACAATATCATAATGAATTTCATGGTTAGAAGTCATTCGCTTTGAAATCTGGGAGTTTCATTGCAATCTAGAAATTATTTTTTTTTAGTACAGTTGTTTTTATATAGTGCAAAATCACAGCAACAGTCACCCCAAGGCACTTTATATTGAAAGGTAAAGACTTTACAATAGTAAAGAGAAAAGCCTAACAATCAAATGACCCCCTTTGAGCAAACACTCAGCGACAGTGGGAAGAAAAAAACTCACTTTCAACAGGAACAAACCAACAGCCGAACCAGGCTCAGGCTCAAAACTCTTTATATAAGAATTTTCTCAAATGACACTGGGTTAATGAATGTGGGAATTCATTTCTAGAACTGGAGCTCTTAAAAAAGCAGGCTGCTACTGTTGCGCTCTATTAGCTTAGAGCAAAGAGCAGCCAAATAGCTAGTTTGCCCTGTCCAACACTAAAATCTGTCCAGCATTTATAAAACTCATGTTGTATGTAACATGTAATAACACCAAAACAAATCATAGCGTGTTTGTTTAAAATGAACAAGTTGTGGCGAGAGCTAGCCTAAGCTAGCACCCTCCTAAGTGCAGTTTTTAACATTGTCACTGTCAATAAAATCTTACAACAGTTGAAGCAAAAAGTTCCAGATTGTGGTACAGGGTGCCATCGCTTCCGGCCAAGCTTATTAAAGTAAGCTAATATCCATATTTTAGAGAAATACAATGGAGGTGGAGATTTTTTTCATTTAGCTGTTTCTAACAGACAACATATTCCCCAAAATACACTCAGTAAAAGGATTTAAGTATTACAAGTGAGTTACTGTTATTTACTTAATATTGCGTTTTAGTTTTGGTTCTGATTTAGCGGTGTGAGGAGTGACTTCTCATTAGCTAAATACACAGATAAACTCCATAAAAGAGAGGCACACAGATGTAATGAAACTATAATCCCGACTCACTGACATCCAGTTTCTGAGCTATCTCTCTGTGCAAGTCACCATAAACACGCTCCTCATTTAGAAAAGACTCCACTATCCACACAAACGTCCTCTCTTAACTGCATAAAGAAACCAAAAACATCCAGGGACATTGATTTTTCTATCATATTTCAAAGCTGAAACTGCTTTACATTGTTATGAACAATATGATCCTTCAGATATCATTTTCGCAGCTTTGTCTATGCTCTAATATGACTCCAAATGTGATGAAATCTAGGATAAAGCCACAGTGCTTTCTCTCTCTCTTTTTCTTTTCCAAAAAATTACGTTTTAATGGATGCGTCTTCAAGCACCTCGGGCTTCAACAAGCCTTAACAAGGAGATCAATAGAAAGTATATAGACTGTCCTCCCACAGGCTGTGTCTGCTCTCGCCTCAGATCACAGAGGAATATCATGGTGATGCCAAGGCGACACCCAGCCAGTGTAATGTAGAAATGATCTGATGTAATGGGAACACTATGTTGGGATGAGGGGGGGCTCTTTCCCTTCATCTCTCACCCCATAGCACCCCTTTAGTCTCTGTGGAGTCGAGATGTCCGAGGAGGTGAGCACTCATTTGGTATTCTCTTTAAGTTCCCCTCCTTCCCTTGACATCACTCCTCATCTGCTCTGCTTTCAAAGGCGAGGTACCAGTAGAGTGGCAGGGTTTACAAGAAGGAGAGGATGCTGGCCGAGGTGATAAGCAGTTGTGAGGAGAATGTAGATAAATGGCTGCAGGGCTGAATTGTCCGGCTCACCAGATGGCTGCTTGGTATGTGCAGGGAGAACAGACCAAGAGAGTCTAGACCAGGAATGTCAAACCCCCGGACCTTATGTTCGACACCTCTGGCCTAGACTTTCTTGTTTCTGTAAGTGCATGGTTGTGTGTTTACATGCCTTTGTCCTAGGATGCTTACTGCATTCCACACAGGGAATGCGTTACTGCTCCTGTTCTGCATTCCTAAGAGCCAGAGGAAAATCTTAACCCCTTTTAACCCTACTTTTTAGCTGTTCAACAGCTTTAAAGTCCCCCCCCCCCCCCCCCCCCTCTTCCCCCCCCTCCCCCCCCCCCCCACCCCACCCCTTTCC
>VUQR01029357.1:81805-101145 GCA_015108515.1 Hemichromis elongatus
ACGGTGACCCCCCCCCCCCCCCCTTTATTCCCCCCCCCTTTTTTTTTTTTTTTTTTTTACTGTAAATGGAAACAGTTTTGCCTCTGAGATGTTTTTTGTTCCTGTGTAGTTACTTTCTGTGTCACCAGATGTTGCTGTAAGGAGGATTGTTGCGATGTCGCCAAAGAGAAAAGGACACGACTGTTTCCTTGTGGCCCAGAACATGCTGGTGCGTCTCGCTCTTGCAGGACAGATTTGAGGGCAGGCAGACAGATGGTTGGTGTCACACAGGGAAATGGATAGACTGACAGACAGATGGATAAAGAGACAGCTTGATAATACATGCATATATACACATAGAAAGCCTCAGGCCTTCTTAATATGTGTTTAAAGACACAAGTAACCTCTAAAAAATATAACTATGTTATGCAAAATAACTTTTTTTAAAGGGGATTTGAAGAAAAAAAAAAGTCAGCTATATCTATGAAGCTGTATCTTCAAGCCAGCCTTTTATATTAGCACATCCCCCAAACGCTTCCTCTTTAGGAATGCAGAGACAGACAGAGGTCTGTCAGACAAGCAGCAGTAGAACGATGGGGCAGATGTTAAAAGCTTTTAAAAACATATTGATTTTTAGATGTTAGACCTTGTATGTTGTTGCTTTAGATGCAAAACATGCATTATGCATGAATGCATTGTGTCACAGTCAACGCATGAATTGTGAAGAAAACTTGAAGTGCTGTTCATATCACGGGGAAAGCTCGCATTTAGTATTCAGTGCACATATTGAAACATTCCTGTTTATCAGCAAATTGGATTAAAAAAAAACACTTCCTGTATAAACAGGAGGTCGTAGGTAATAGAAGCCTCGGGAAAGATGCACACAAACACATGCATGTGGTAATACAAATGCACAACCTGGACCAAAGGCAACTGGTCCGCATAGTAGTGATGCTCCTTCCATCCAGTAGGGGTGCTGTTACACAGGAAAAAAGAGAGAGATCTGCACTCCTCTTCTCTACTCCATGGATTATATAGCAAATAGATTTTACTTTCATTCCTGTCTATGGATGAGTGAATAAAAGCCTACAAATAAGAGCAACATTTCCTAAAAGGAGTTCTTGCTTTGGTGGCATTGCTGAAAAACCTATAGGCTGTATAATAAATATGCAATAATTTTGAGGGATAACACAGATAAAGATTTCTAACTTTGGCACTCTTAGTTATTTTTAAGCAGTAGTGAAATAAAACTCCTTGTATATTGTGTTGTAGAATGACAAAAAAAGGAACATTGAGCCTCAAACCTTCTTAATAAATTACAGAGTGACCATTCACACAATGGTATTTCTTTGTCAATACAAATAGCTACAAGAGCAGCTAAATATGCCTTTCACTGGAAATGAGGAGCTGAAAATGCAGGAAGGCTCTGTTGTTCTCTTTTTCTGATGCTTACAAGGCTGTAAAGTGAAGCAGTCTCATAATCACAGTTTTAATTACAATCCAGTAAAAGGGAGTGTGAGAAAAGATAGAGGCTAAAGGCTGTTCAGTGCACTTACAACAGGGCAAGGGATTGAAAATGTTATTCCAATCCTATTACAGTGTTTCTATGGAGTACTTACACAGGGTACCTGGAGATGAACCTTTTTTCCAGTGCAGTTGAAAAGCTGTAAATATGCTAACCATGTGCACTCTGTCATTCTTCCCTAACTACCCAGCATATATATTAATACCCTGTTTGCATAAAGCAGCTACATTGTAGTTTTCTAAGCGAAACCATTACACAAAATGAGATGACTTTTTCATTAATTTTTAATCCCAGTGTTTCTTTCTCAGCCCCAAAACACGACCCCACATCTCTCCTCCCCGCTAAGAAGCGCTTGTTGTGATCAGCCAGGAGGGAGGTCTCCTTTCACCCACAATGTTGTCACTGTCTGTATCTCTCTCTCTCGTCACCCTCATCAGAACAGCCAAATTGTGTGTATGTGTGTATGTGTGAGTATATGTGTGTGTGTGTTCATGCTGCTTCTCCACTTCCTCCCTCTTTCTATTTTTATTCTTTTCCAGAGTTTCTCTCCCAAATGTCTGTCACCCTCGCACTCCCTCCTCTTCCCCTCATTCTCCTCTCACTCTTCTAGCTAGCCCACAGAAAAAAAAACCCATACCATTGGTTACCATGGGAATTGGTTGCCATGCAGCAGCAAGGTTTTCACGTGGTCCTTGCGTGTGTGTGTGTGTGAGTGTCTACTGTAGCATGACAGAGTTTGGGTGTCATGTTGATTGGGAGTCAGGAGAGAGGTAATGCCAGGCAGTTGGCCTTGAACACCTGACCCATGTGCAAATGTTCACACACACATGCACACACACACACTAGACTACTGAAAATTATTGATTATGTATCCGAGCCCAGGCCTGATCAGTTAACACCCAGCAGCCATGTGTATGTGTGTCTGAAGCCACTTGAAGGGCACGCTCACACACTCCTCCATCATCTTACAGTTGGTCAATGAGGCTTTGTCTGTAACTACAGGCTTCGCATTGGTCTGTAGAGAAAGAAAAGTCAGGGGATAATGGAGACATATGATGATGGAGAGTCACTGAGGATAGAAAAGATAGATGGATGGGGGGAGAAGAAAGAGAAAGCAGTAC
This sequence comes from Hemichromis elongatus, assembly GCA_015108515.1. Lineage (NCBI taxonomy): Eukaryota > Metazoa > Chordata > Actinopteri > Cichliformes > Cichlidae > Hemichromis > Hemichromis elongatus. Next base: position 84,431 of record VUQR01029357.1, read on the forward strand.
TGACCAGAGGTAACAATCGATTTAAGCAGCCTGTCAGGATAAGGCACTGGATTTGGCTGTCAAGTGTCGCTATTGGATGACCTGTCCGTCCGTGCGCAGTATTACAGATTTTTGATGGGGTGGAAAAAAGAGGTCGTGGTGGATTCTTTGATGGAGCTGAAATCGAAATATATTAGGCTTTCTTATCACGCTGTAAGTGGATCGCTTGTGTTAGCTTAAGCTAAAGTCACTGAGGTGGTGAAATGACGTATTGATGAGCTGAAGTGGCTCAAATTGAGATGTAGCATAAAGAATGGACCTACTTAAGGATCACCCATGTCTTTCTTTATAGAATACCGCTTATGAATCTGGCATTTAACACTGGATGCATTGCAGAAGGTAGCAATACATTATATGAAATTGTGAAGTTGGTTTCACCAGGTAGCCCATTTCCTGTTTTGCCTGCAAGTTAACCTCCTCAATTTATTGCTCTCACCAAAATTATAATAGAATTACAGTTAGGTTTATTACACAGCCCTACCACGGGGACTTTATTGTCCTCCTGTAGTCCACTGTCTTGTGCTACTGCCATTGGGGGGCATGCTTGGTCTGCAGCAGTGTTAAGGTTTTCTAACAGAAGGTGGTATTGTACTGAGATGAGGAGTGTTATCCTTTCTATCTGTCGCTGCTTTAATGTTGTGGCTGATCAGAGTATATAGATATTTCTACTCATGATTGTTGGAGAGCTGAATCTTTGTGAGGTGAAGATATGGGTGTGTTGCATGCCATCCCCAAAGAGGCCAAAATCAATCATCATGTGCAGGGTTTACAACTTTTTGTTATTTGACTGCTGAATTACAGACAAGTCTTTATATGTTTTGTAGACGCATGCCTGCACACTAATGAAAACACTTCAGGCTGCATGCCTAAAGAATGAGGTATGCTAAAAGGGAAATTATGTCATAGAAAGTGGCTGGATTTCAATGTCTTCCACTTTTCTTAGACCAGTGCTTCCAAATGTTTCCTGATATGCTTCACTCAAGAGGCTGAAAGAAGTTCACCATTAACACCCAACATTTTTTCACTGCAGCTGTGTTTGCACACAAGTTGACATCTTCCATGCAAACTATAGATGACTCTGTTAGTGACGAAATAAATCCGACGAACATTTTTCAAAGCGGCACCTTCTTCGTGGCCGATTTCACCAAGTAACAGCCAGTAACCTCCAGCAGCCAGTTGGGCCAGCAAAACACATTTTTCTCTTGCGACCGGAGGTTGCCAGGGGGTCGCTGATTGGTCTCTATGCTTGTATCACTGAGGCCTTAATTTTCACCCCATTGGCAGTGACTCTGTCCCCTTAATGGGGCCAGCCCCACAGTGTGAGATCCACTGGCTTACACACCATAAAGACTGTTTATTGATCATGTGATATTGCTCTCTTGTCTATTTGTCTTACTATCCATATCGTTTTTAATAGTATTGAAGGAGTGTGTGGGAAAAAATGGCTTCTTCTGTGCAGCAGAGCCAGGATCCTGACAAAGTGACCTAATTTGATGTCAGTAGAGTGACTCATACTAAAACATAAAACAGCTTTAAGGTAAATGAATGACTTGTACACTAATTGCACTTGATTTATTTGAGTGTCTTTTCAGATACCCGTAAGGGTTCACAGTTACTGTGTGCTGGCCTGTACTTAAGATCCCCGCAACACTGGAAGAGTGCTTATTTGAACAAAGAGTTAGATAATTGAGTATTTGTAACCTGACCGATTGTTAGTTGTGGTTATGTCTGTGTGACAGAAGGGGCCTAAATTACATTCAGATTCAGTGAGTGTCGGTTAAAATAACAGACTATTATGGAACCACTAAGGCATGACGGTTATAAAACCACACAGTCTTAAATTTAACATCTTTGTAGACACAAACACAGCATTACACACACAAACGATCATGTTCCTGGTGGAACAACCTGAATGAAACATGTGCCAGAGGGCTTACTTATTGTGATGAGGAAGTGTATGTGTGTGTGGGTTACCTACCTGGCTGGTGAGCTCATCTTGTTTCATAACTCCACAGCAGTTATAATAAGCTTATGCTTGTTAGGTCTGCCCCGTATACAGATATACACACTGAGACACATGAAGAAGCATACAGTACGATACAGTAGAGCACTAGAGTTAGAATATTATAGATACTGTATGTTATGTAGCACCCCTTTCACACTCTTTTGTCTTCTGCAGCTTTGTCTTCTTCATCGCCACATATTTTTAGATCCTTTTCTTTCTCACCCTCCTCTTCTCTCCAGCTCTGCGTCTTTCTCCTGAAGGAATGAAAGAGAAATGAGAGGACGGTGATTTAATAGTGATCAAGATATTGCTCTATGGAATACAAAATGATGGGAAGAGATCATTAAATTAAACAGCCTGCATTGCATCACCTTTAACAGGTGTAGTCACAGCTGGGGTTTTTTTCTGTCATCAAATAATTGCTGGAGCAGAATTTAATACGACAGTGTAGATAAACAAAATTATTGCCTGTGGCATTTTGTTTCTCTTTCTAAATGTCACAGTTTTTGCTGTGCACCTTTTTTAACAAGGCAAGCAGCTTATCTTGCAACAATAATGTGTTGAATTTGCACGGCTTTATAATATGAAATTCAAATATTGGCCTTTTTCAGGTTAAGCCATATTAATTCTAACAGTTTTTGGAAAAACTGTTCGAAATTTCAAGGCTCCTTGTAACATTTTGTTGTCTTTTGTTGTTCCCCAGGTCTGTAATCAATCCTTATCTAAATGTGACAGTTTTTTTAAATAGCACAAAATATGACTTAGCAACAAAAGACAGTGGGTAAAGTAGTAACAGTTGTATGTGTTGCATGCTGCTTGTGTTGAATGAGATTAGTGGATCCATAACATATGTATGCATTTGTTTGTGGTCTTGTCTAATGAAAGAACAGTAAGACAAGTTTACCCATGGGAGCATTTAAGGAAGAATCACAGTGTAATTGTTTTCAGCTCAAAGTGGATTGCTGACAAAGCATCAGCACACAACATGAATGTACACATCATGTTAAGTATATTATAAAAGTGGGTGACAAATTTAAAGAAAGCCTGATTTTTGTCTCATCTTCCTTTGTTTGCCTCCAACCAATTGTGTCTGATGGATGTGCCTCCATGAGCCTGGCTCTGCCGGAGGTTTCTTCCTCTTAAAAGGGAGTTTTTCCTTTCCCCAGTCTCCAAGTATTGCTCAAAGTGCTTGCTCGTTTGATCGTTGGTGCTACTCTCTAATATTGTAGTATCTTTACCTTACAATATAAAGCATCTTGAGGCGACTGAGTTGTGAGTTGGTGCTGTATAAATAAAATAAAATAAAATTTAACTGAATTTTCTTTTGTCCTAATTGAAGTGGTCTCCTGTAGGATGATGGTGCCTCCATCTATAGAGCTCAAGGGGGTCAATAAATGGTTTGTGTATGAAAATGACTTATATCATATGCTATGGCATAGAAGCTGTTATAGCAACGTGTGAGCTGGAAAGGTTTTAAAAACAAGACAAAGGCTTTTATTCACAGCGAAAATAACTGGATGGCATTGTTCTTTCAGATGACTAAGTAAATAAAAGTAAAAGTCCATGTGAAGAAACCTAAGGTAAGATACAGCATAGAGGTGATGATGTTGATTGTTCCAAGCTGGGAGCCATAAATGCCCAGAGTGCCGTATCTGAAACAGACACGTGTAACACCAGAGCACAAGCAGAGCGTTTTGAACCCTCAATCTCATCTATCGCTGATCTCTGGCTCTGGGTGTTGGAGGGTAAACAGCTTAGAGGATGAACAGGCATCATGGAAGCCTGGGAATGTGTGAAAAGAGAGAGACAGAAGAGACACACTAACCCCAGGCTACAGATACAGCCTAAGACAAAGACTTGCTCCAGTTGCAAGCCACACCTTGACTGATATTAGAAGGCGTCTCAAATCCTTGTTATCAAATTCAGCTTCCAGACAGATATTTGATTTTATCCACGTGGAAACAACACTAAACCTCTGACACAGTTGAGGATACTGGTTATTGTCTTGTTGCCTCTAACTTTCTGGGTGTAGGCTACAAGAAAATAACCTTAGCTAAGTGGATAAGAAGAAGCAAATCATCTGTGACTGAGAAGTCTTTTATGGTCCACAGGGACAAAAATTTACTTTCATACTACACAACATTATACAAAGACTTCCCTAACAGTGCTGTTTGACTCAGTGACCCCACCCCCTTGACGCTCATGGTTTCAAACATATTGACTGTATTCAGTGTCATCGTCTAATCCCCGAACTTCTGTCAGTCCTCTTACACTAGCCGTACCTCTGTTTCTATGCAGTGCTGCCTTTGTCTCCCACAGACAATTGAAAACAGCCCTGCTGCAAAGCACTGCATTGTAAGGCGTGTGTTGCTTCAAAAAAAAAAAGAAAAGAGTGATTAACAAATAATATCCCCAGGATTTAGTTTGAGATATTGATTCACAAGTTTGAGAGCTTATCAGCTGCCAAAAGTCTGCACAGCATTATAGAATTATGATTGGGGATTTACTGATTTGGAAAGTTATTTCAGCATCAGTGATGGGATCCTTCATAGAAACCATTGTGTGGTAAACAGCTGGAATGTGGTGTTGAATGTACAGTGTAACTGCCACAGATGTTAGCTGGCTTGCTGATGTTGCAAACATCTTTTTTACCAGACTGCACTGAACAAGCAAACCTCTTCGTCATCGTCATTGCAACCGCAACCTGTCCAACCTTTAACATCTGCCCTTCATTAAGGTGGCGCTCCACAAGTTTCATGCATTAGAGCCTGTTTACATTTGGGGACTTAATACGTTGAAAAACATTGTATAAAGCCATAAGTGACCCGAGATGGAGAAGAAATTGGATTCATTTTGATAATGTTGCTTAAGTCATCGAAAATTCTTTGGGTTAGAGAGATATTGATGACAGACCTCTGTGGCAAACTCTTCATTTCTGATATAGACTAGAGGTTCTAGCAGCACCTGACTCACCAACCAAACTTTAAGTAGTTGAGTTTCTTTGAAATAGCTGACAGTAGAAGAAGAATATACGAAATATTTACTATATATTAAAGATCGACATTGCTATTGTGTTGTTACTCATAAGTTTGTAAAGTAGTATTTTGCAGCCAGCTGGAAGCATTTTGACCATCATCTTTAAGCATACTCTGCTTCATTATATACTCTTTTTACTCTAAATACAACCATAGTTTACAATACAAACATCATGTTGTCTTCAAGAAAACTTTAAACGTGATTGAGACCACTAACTCATTAGAAAAATGTTTACTAAAGGAAAAAAGTAAGAGAGAAGTAAGGTAATTTTCCCATAGACTTGTTTATAACCTTTTTATTGCATCAATAAAGCAGGATTTGCCCCCTGCTGGCCCAAGGAAAGTGTGCAGGTATGTACTTCCTTTATATACAGTCTATGGTGTGAAATAATGATTTTAAACCTTCATCTTGAGACTAACACCATAATAAAGCATTACTAAGTTGACAAAGCATCTGTTTTGTGTTATAGCTCTGAACACTATGGGCCAGATTTACTAAATGTGGCAAAAATAGCATGAGTGCAAAAAAACCCAAAAAACCCTCGTGTGCTGTTGATTTTACTGGTGGTGTTTTCTAAACATGGGTTTAGTCAGTTCTTTTCAATATCAGATGTAAAAAAATAAACATTTCTTCTCTTGCATTACTGTAAAAATCTGTATGTTTTTATCCCGATTCACTAAACTTTCCAAATTAAATGTAAGTGTCCATATAATGCCTTTCATTATGATAGACTTTAAGAGTCACTCTGTCTAACTGACTGCTCTTAATTTGATGCACGGTTCTATATAAAGTTGACCTTAACAGCATATACTCTGGCTTCACATGACCCACAAACCTCCCAAAAATGCCAAACCTTGTGTAAGAACTGTAGCAATGCTTCTAAAATGAATTGCAGTACTGAGCAGTTGTCACTGAAAAACACCATCTTAACATTCAAAACAGAAAAACATCAGTGTTTCCTGATCCACGGCTTTGCCAGTAAACGTGTGCTGTTGTGTGGCTTGTGCGTTTCATCACTTTGCAAAGGGAGTTAAGGCTATCTCTGATCATTTGCTGGGTACCCTGCCTGTTGTACAGCTGTGGCCTATACCCTTCGGCATCCAGTGATGGAAAAGCACGTGTCCAATAAAGACCCCTGTGGAAACATACTATCAGGCTGGGTTCCAGTGCGCACACCCTCCAGCCCTGGCTCAGTGCTCTCCAGATCCAGCTCCAGTGTCTTGTCCCCAGACTCCAGTCCCAGTTCTCGCCCTCTCCCCCAGTGCACTCTTGACCAGTGCGCCCAGAGCAGATGGAGAGCAAAGAAAACTGTGTCACCACCCGCCATGTCTCGCTTAATCACCCCTCCCTTTTCCTTTTTCTCATTCCTCTCTCTCTCTTTCCATCCTCCCACTCTCTTCTTTCCTCACTCTCAGGATTTGGAGCGTCAAACATTGATTTGTCTTTATTTTTAGAGCAGCTGTGAGCAAACGTGTGTACGTGCTTTAATTGTTTGTGCGCGTATGTATGCCAGACGCTTATCCACAACGTAGGTCGTGGTTAGTTTGATTGGTGTTTGGGTGCACCACGGCACACGAGTGTGAAAATGTGTTGGTGATTTTTTTTCCCTCAAGTTAATCCCTTAAGAAGAGGTGTGGTTCTCTCTCTCTCTCTCACTCCCCTCACTGCGCACTCGCCTCCACTCTGTCCCTCACTGTGAGCGCAATATCATCACATGCTCTCTCGCTCCTCTCGTCCTCTCATGTTTTCCTTGTTGCTGCCAGTCTGAGGGACGTCTTTCTCTGAGCTTGCCATCCCTCTGCAGCTTCTCTCACTTGCTGTCGTTTGAAATGAGTTCCTGGGGCGAGATGGGGGAGGCCATTGAACTCAGGTGAGTCAGATACAGTTTAGGGGATGTGGTCCAACCTCGGGAAGGAACTGATTGGTGGTATCCAGCGTACGTGTACGTTTTTACTTTGCAGGGTATCTGTGCATACGTTTCACATTATTTTTCCTGCATACGTGTATTATTGTGTATCTGGGCACTTTCTGGATTCTAACTGGGTCAGCTGTTACTGTCGCAATCAGCATCTTGGGCTGTTTTTCCTCAGTCTCACCTTGTTTTCTGTTCATCACTTTGACCCTGACCTAACTCTGTAGAGGTCAGCAAAGGAGCTGTGTGTTTTTTCACAGCAGAGACAACTGTGTTTGTTGTTGTTGTTGAGATATTTGGCTATGGTTTTATTTTCTGTCACTGGCAAACTGATAATAGGTCTAGTCTACCCTGCATCCACAGGGCTCATAGCGGCTAATAGCCTTAGCAGATGCATTAGCCCCCATGCCCATATGGAAGAGATTAAACGTGCTAAATTGAAAGAAACGCCCAACCTTTTTTTTTATTATTTGCACAGTGTTAGTGCCGGCACATAATTTCTGTGCACATATACATCTGAGCATGCTCAGAAGTTCATGCATGGACACCTGCCATATACCCTTTGCCCAGAGCAAGATTTGTGTTAAATTCCCTCCCAAATTCAGTGCCTCCTCTCAATTTCTCCCCCCCACTTCCTCTCCCTGTCCTCATGATTAGATAATTGTGAGGCCAGCTCTCATGAGTTTTGAGAACAAGGCATAAGAGAGACCTGTGTGATATGTGAAATGAGGACAAATTGAGGTGAGTCACTCAGCGGGAGGGTGATAACAAGAGGATGGGTGCGAAAGTGAAACTTAGGAGTGCTAACGAAGAAAAGAGCAGGGAATAGATGTGAGGAAGAAGCTGGGGCAATGCAGCTTTCCACAATGAAGAATCATTCTGGAAAAAATATACCTTTGCTCCCAAGAAGAAGGAGAGGAGAAAATATGGCAAGGTGGCAAGGTTATAAAAAAATAGGAAGACATAACAGATGTGAATGTGAATGCTTCACAGATGCCACAGTGTTTATTACACAAACCAAGATACTATAAGGTTAATTATGCATTGTTTGACTGCGAAAGTTCAAAGTGCGCGAATGCAGCCAGGGCCACGCCAGGTTACTTGGCATTGTTCGCTGACACAGGAGTCTGACGTATATTCTGCACAATTCAAGCACAAGGGTGGAGCTGGTAAGACCCTGAGACATTACTGCAGTAGTTCTTTCAAAGGTTCTTTGGCTCACTATTATTTGACTGATTTCCGGTTGCATGAAATCTTTTGGTTTCCGAAACCTGTAAGTGCACTGTGAACACTGAACACTAAACATTGACTTGTGCCATATGTGAATTTAAGATCGTAGGAAGACTTGTGGACTTTGGGTTTAACATCTTGAGGACATTTGCAACTTGCTGAAGCCCCTGGGAAAAGTTCATTCAACAGTTCATTGGGTGTGTGGTTTTAGCTGCAATACCTAAAAAGAATCTGCTATTCTTAGCTAGTGAGTTAGCACTGGTGTGCTAGCTGATCCCTGGTACTTGCAGAGCACTTCATATGGTGGGAAAACACTTATGGACTCAAAATAGTGAGTGTAAGTAGTGTAGAAGCGTGCTATTTAAAACACAGCATTAGGTCAAAGGCTTACATCGAGTTGCAGATTTGTATGCAATATGGAGCTGGAAGATGTCGCCCGCCTGCTGGTATCTGCTGGTTATTCTACAATTTCCTTGGCTTGTAAATTTATTCTCTGACCCTAGAAATGAAAGTGGGCTGCACACTTTGCTGTCAAATCACAAGTGTAGTACAACCGATAAGCTGACCTGTGGCTCTGGCCTGAACTGATAGGAGGGAATACAAAGTGGAAACACAGCACGACAATATGATACTGGAGCATATCGACTAGACTGCTCCACTTCACGCCTGGGTGCGCTGTGTTTAGATTAGCATCCACAGACACAGACGCACAGAGACACACACACACACACACACATACTTTTTCTGTTACTGTTACAGACACACCCTGAGCGCACAATCGTGACCACGCTTTGGTACAGATGGAGATGCACAAAGATGCACTCATATAAGGTCGTATGGAGGCACACAGACAGGAACAAATACACATAAAGCTAGCCTGGTTTCTTTGCCTGCTGTTCCAAGGGCAGAAGGGGATTTGGATATTGTTATGTTAATCTGCCTCTCTTTTGTGCCTTGGAACCCATTCAGACACACACACACACAGACACACACACAGACACACACACACAGGTATGACAACGTTCAAGTATACTTTTGTATATATAGAATGGTACTGGTACAAAAAAGGGGAAAGGAGGCAAGTCGCCTTGTACAAACACACACGCCAACACTGATACAGATAGTCCTCTCTCCAGGCTTAACTTGGGTGGGTGGGAATTGAAAGAGAAACAGGAGGGGCAGGGACACAGCTTTGTGATTAGCCTGGAGGAAGAGGATAATAGGTGTGGGAGCTGTGTGTGCGTCTTTTGGTGATGAGGAAGGGGTGTATGTGTATGTGCATGCCTGAAAGTACACGCACGTGCATCTCTTCGGCTTCGCACTTCCTCTGCAAAGGTAACATAATGCAATTTAAAGTTTCCCAGTTCAACCCTATTTGCAGAAAGCAGTGGGAAGCAGATAATTTTACTTCCAGGATGTTTTTTTTTTTTTTTTTTCCTGACCTCCTCACCCACAACATTGATTGTTCCCCCACTTTTGTTCGTGCTTTATTACATAGCGGCAATGAAATTTGTTTTCCTTTTAGGAGAAGATTGCATTGTCTTCCACTGACTTTATCTGATCTTGGGTTTATTAGATTTTTGGCTTGAATAGGCGAGCTGGGAACAGAAGAAAAATGGCATGTGTACATATGAAAAGTGTGTTTTTCAGAATCTGGATCAGAATGCTTTAATAATCCCTAAGGAAATTATGTATTTTTGTGTTTGCTTGTGGTTATGGGTAGTAGTAGGTAAACTGGGGGTAAGGAACTCCCCTCAAGACTAGTGCATATTTAAATTATATTTTAAAATTTAAATTCTTAGGTATTTCCCACCTCCTTTTTTTTTTTTTTAGCATAACACAAAATAATATATGTTACCATTGTTTTTTTTGGCAGTGTTGTTACATATCATGCATCATGAAATCTTTGTAACACATTGTTTTTAAAACAGATTGTACATTTCAATACTGTCCAGTGCCTACATTTATTATAAAAAAAAAGAAAAATATATTATTAGAAAAAAGGCGTGCAAGTGTAAAAACAGCGTTAGCACAGAATTTAAGCTAACTAGCTAGCTTTGCTACGGCTGATTGGTCCAAGTTTATAATTAAATAATAATACATCTATTAGCTTTTGTGTCATTTACATTCTTAGCAAAAATTAGTGGTATGTTAACCACTGATTACAACACCGCATTAATTATAAAATTAGGACAGATGCCAGTAAAATGTGTTTTACAGTAAAATGTGTTTTTATGCTGCTTCCTGCTTCTGTTCCTCTTCATATTTCTCACGGAAATTTCAGTCGAAGTAGGAGTGGGCGATATATCAAATATACTATCGGATACACTAGTATCCAATACACATTGGACAGTTTACACATTGGATACACATTGGATATACTATTGGATACTATTGGTATTGCTAGTTTTTCCACGTACAATTGTTAAAGTATTAAATATTAAGCTGTCTGTATGTAATTCCCTATGAGATCTTTTTTTTTCTCCCACACGCTGTGAATGCATCATTAAAAGCCCCCTCCCAACCGGAAATTTTTCTACCAGGAGCACTGCGCTGAGCATGCGTGTTTATATACTACAAGATTCGGAGCTTCAGACGAGCAAAGATATCGAACAAAATGCGCAATTCCCAAAACATGCCATTAAACTATTGCTGCAAAAGGTAGCAGTACTACAAAAATATTCCTCTGCAAAATTAAGACTGTTTTGAACTCAAAAGAGCACCTTTTTTATTTCATTTTATTTTGTGTCATGAATTATTGCTTGTAATTTTTGTTGCTATGATCTTTTGTTTGTTAAAGTGTGAAAGTGTTGACCACAGAGAGAGACTTACTGTAACAGTATTGTCATTTGTGAAAAATTTCTGTGTGCAACTGATGGTGAAAAAAATGTTTAAACAAAACATTTCAGCTCATTCAGATTTTTTGTATTCAGAGTAGGAAAAAAAGAAACACAAAAAAGGTTGATTCGAATGAGTATTTCAGTGTAATTTTAAGTACTATATGGTTAAATAACATTTGTTTTTGGAGGTTATTTAAACATATCGTGATATATGTAGTGTATCATGATCTAGCCAAATAATATTGTGATATTAGAATTTCCTTATAATGCCCAGCCCTAACTTGGAAGTACCTTCCTTAAAGTTTTGGTTGGCCAGCTCATCCCTTCTCATTATTTGACAGCAGGCTGTCGTCATTACCTTGATTCACAGTGGACTCACAGTGAAATTACAGTGAGTGGGGTGGGGGCACATCATTTTTTATGGTAGTATTGATTAGTATCTTTAGCTCAATGTCTGAAGGACAGCTCGCCTGTCAGTCGTGTCTGTCTGTCCATCTGCAATTCACAAGAATTGCTACTCCACCTAGGGTTGGTCAGATTTTAGGGAAACTTGCAGACATTTATAAACCAACCTAATAAGTCTTCATCTAAACTGCGCTCAATGTCACGTTCACATTCGTTATTTTATGGGCAATAACCTGGTATCAGATTTATAAAAGCAACAAATAGTCATATTTTTTCACATCACTTCTAGCAGTAAAAATCACATTATACGTTAAAGACTTTTATTAATTGAACTTATGTAATTTATGTAATTTTAGTAGGTGCAATTTGGTCAAATATAAATTGACCTTATTGATATACATTCACTTTATAGCGGACACATTTCCTTAAAGATCAAGGATTTAAATAAATAAACCTTTGCTTTAAATATTTCAGTTTCATTTTACTTTTATTTTCATTTTTTTACATTTTATTGAGAGTGTACCCACATACCACTTTCATTTCTGTGACGTAGTAACATAGGAAAGTTGCTAAAATCTATCGTAAGAAACATAAGCATGTGACTACCTAGGTTAGACCAATGCATTTGGAGGAGAAAACAATGATTAGAGGTCAAATACCTGGCCACAGATTTGGCTGTAAACATCCGTTATGGCTTAGCTTTGGTTTGAATTTGATCTATTGCAGCTGCAGCACCTGTGTGCACATAGACTGTGTAGGATTGATGTAGCTACTGTGATGTCACACATCGGTTTAATGACTACTGTTTGGAAGCCTTCGATAATGCACTTTTCTCTCCCTGTCTGTCTTTTCTTAACAAAACTTTGATAACCTGCTTTATCATCGGTTTTACTCCAAATTGGACCGTAATTCACTAGAGTAGAAACCGTGTTGTATCAAAGGAAATTAGCACAAGTTGTCACCATTAACTTCATGAGGTCATCTGTCAAAGGAGAAGTAGCGTAATTTGCTCTTAGTGCTTGTTACAGTTTCACTGGCAGCCGGTGAAGTCCCTGCCCGTCATTAGAAAGAAAGCAGGTTGGGAAAACAGTTTGAAAGGCATTACTTTTAAGATCTGGAGCTTATGTGTTCACGTAGTTTTTCTGTGCAGTAAAAAACCTAGTGTCGACCTGACGTGTAGTTTCCTTTGGAGGTGCACGTCAGGTTGCGGCGTGGGGTTAAAATCGGGTTCTGGTTATGGCGTAAGTAACGGCGTAGATCTGACATAGAAGTATAATTCACATGTAACTTAGTGGCATATTAACTCAATGTGAAAAATTAGTTTCAGTAAACTAGTTTGGATGTAATGAAAATGAGAGAACTGGTCCTGGATCAGCTGGTTGAGTCACCTCCATCTATTACATGTGCTCACCATTCCGATGACAACCTCCAGTCACGTTTTGCAATAATTCCCTAAATTCTCACTTTGCTTCAAGTCACAGAGGGCCATTCAATTGCATTAACCAGGATGAGCATTCACTGTCTCGCTTTCACAAACACACTTGTGCACACTCTGTATATAATTATATTGGGACAGCTTTCTGTAAGGTCTGCACAGATCCCCCCTAGAAAACCATGTTGCATTAGAGGGTCAGAGGAAGGACAGGGTGTGTTTGTACGTCTACCAGTCAGAGTCAATCCAATTGGTGTCTGGTAAGCGTATCGACTTTATAACACACTACACAAGCACGCACACATTCACTCACACACTCTCACTCTTGTCTTGATATAAATTATCCAAGTTGTTCTCCACAGAGAAGTCATGGCTTATAGACTGCAGTGACAATTACAACATAATCAATATGGCCGAGATGATAGGTGGGGCGGAGCAAATCGCTGTAGCGATAAGTGTTAGTTGTCAACTAAAAATATGACCGATCTGTGATAGAAGGGGATACAGCAACCAGTATAAGATGTTTAGAGCTGTCCCAGTTTTTTTAAGGGAATAAAAAATTATATCTAAAATGATATACTGCAGGCCTTCTGATACATCCACACATTTCTATCACATTTGCAATTTTCTTGTTGAGTCAAATTCACTGAGAAACGACTTGACCATGTGATTTCCTTTCACAAAAAATAAAAAAAATCGAAGTAAATCCAGTTATTCAGAGTTTATATGCTGGTGGGTATTGAATTATTTGCTGACAATGAAGTTAGATAGAGGTAGGATCTCTTTCCAGGCACAGTTTCTCTTTCTTTGTTAAATTTTGTAAAATAATTAACCCTGCTCACAGTGCAGGTACACACTGGGGGGAATATAAAGGCATGGGAATGGACTTCATAAATAATGCATTTTGAAGAGGAGAAAAACATTCAAGGACATGCCAGTACACTATATTACATGGTGTTATGAGCAATATTAAGCAAGAGTACAGTGTAAGAAGCAGTGCATTAAAGAAAACTACTATGGATTGTGGATTGGCCCTGAATTTCAATGACTGAGAGATCTATGAACCCACTGATTCCTTTCTGAGACTTGGACCCGGTTTATGGAGCAAACTGAGGCGTGTGTGTGTGTGACAGCGTGGAGGAGAGCAACAGTGAGAGGGTGATAGAGATGGAGACAATAGCCACAGTGGGTGCCAGGCTGATGGTTTAACACATGGCTCTGCTTCAGCTGCCACTGTACATCAGCCTGTACAAATTCCTAATCTCAACAGAAGGGACCAGTTTTGATGCATTTAAACCTTCTTGCTTACAGGAAAGCTGCCTCCACTGTGTGTACAGCACTCCACTGATCTGTGCTCTAGATTTGCTTGCAGTAACTACTACACCTTAGAATATAAATGTTTCATATTGCTTCAGATGAGGCAGTGCGAGCTTAGTTTGTACATTTTAAATTTTTTACAAGTGTGTTTGAGCTCTGATTCTTTCTTTTTTTTGACAAGCGTTGCTGTTCTGGGGAATTTTTTCCCCAGTTTTTGAAATGCAAAGACTTTTGGGAGTGTAAATGTTTAAGGTTAAATATTTAATTTAGTAGCGTTATGATTAGAGCCAAATGATATTTACCAATATCGATATTTGGCAATTTTAAAATCCGATAATCTAATATATCGTCTGATTATTATTTTTTCAGACTCCATATAAAAACAGATTTCCCTAACATTGTTTTGTGTTGTTGTTTATTTCATAATGGTGGTTTGCGCAATTTTGCTTGGATAGGTTAGTTTTTTTGTGTCGTTGGTCTTTTTGTAGTTGTTGTTTTGGGGTTTTTTTTTTAGTGTTGCTAGTTGCAGGGTGTACAAACTAACCATCTTGAACACTCTTAACATGGGTCTTTACTTTTTAAATTTTCCCTTATTGTTAGAAATGCTGACACAAATAGATCAGAAAATAGCTAATAGCAGCTGGTAATACTGGCCAGGATTTAGTTGTTGGAGTTTATTGTCGAGGTGGTATCCAATGTTTGCATTGGTTAAGAGGTTAATAATGTATCACCATGTCCAAGATTTCTATAGTAACTAATCCCCTTCAGGTATCAACAATAGGGAGTTTTTTAAATGTTTAAAAGAAATACACTGAACAAAAATATAAACGCAACACTTTTGTTTTTGCTCCCATTTTTCATGAGCTGAACTCAAACATCTGAAAATTTTTCTACATACACAAAAGACCCACGACTCTCAAATATTGTTCACAAATCTGCTGCAACATGAGGTGATGGTCCAGGATGAATGGCACAAAAATGGGCCTCAGAATCTCGTCACGGTACCTCTGTGCATTCAAAATGCACCTGTGTTCGTTGTCCATAACATACGCCTGCACATACCAGAAAACCACCGCCACCATGGGCCACTTGACCGACAACGTTGACATCAGCAAACCGCTCACCCACACGACGCCACACACACTGTCTGCCATCTGCCCTAAACAGTGAAAACCAGGACTCATCTGTGAACAGAACGCCTCTCCAATGTGTCAAACGCCATCAAATGTGAGTGTTTGCCCACTCAAGTTGGTTAGGACGACGAACTGCAATCAGCTCCAGACCCCGATGAGCATGCAGATGAGCTTCCCTGAGACGGTTTCTGACAGTTTATGCAGAAATTCTTTGGTTATGCAAACCCATTGTTGCTGCAGCTGTCTGGGTGGCTGGTCTCAGGCAATCCTGGAGGTGAACATGCTGGATGTGAAGGTCCTGGGCTGGTGTGGTTACACGTGGTCTGCGCTTGTGAGACCGGTTGGATGCACTGCCAAATTGTCTGAAACGCCTTTGGAGACGGCTTATGGTAGAGAAATGAAATGAACATTCATTCCTGTAAATGTATTAGTTTTTACTCTGGATTCAAGAGAAATTCATTCCACACAGTTGCAATAATTTTAGCTGCTCCATGGTCTCCCACTACTGTTTTCTCTAGTGTAACTCTAGTGTTCACTAACCTGCTGCTGGCTGTAATTATTTATTACAAATGTTTATGTAGTGAGCATGCCTATTGCACGCACCCTCGAAGGTTGCGACATCTGTGGAATTGTGCTGTTTGATCAAACTGCACATTTCAGGGTGGCCTTTTATTGTGGGCAGTCTAAGGCACACCTGTGCAATATTCATGCTGTCTGTGAGGTAGGATGGATTATCTCAGCAAAGGAGAAGTGCTCACTAACACGCATGTAGACAGATTTGTGAACAATGTTTGAGAGTCGTGGGTCTTTTGTGTATGTAGAAAAATTTTCAGATGTTTGAGTTCAGCTCATGAAAAATGGGAGCAAAAACAAAAGTGTTGCATTTATATTTTTGATCAGTGTAATATTATGATAGCTCTGTGGTGCAAGGAATATGGGACTTGTGCTAAATAGCTAATATCTTCTTGTAGTTCACAGCAGGAATGAAATCTTGAATATTATAAATAGATTTTATATAAGTTCAAGTACTGCGACATCCTCCCAGTTTAGCACAGAGAACGGTATTTTGTACACGTGAATGTACAGGAATTCAAAGTATTACAAAGCAGTAAACTACTGGAGATGGTTTACTTCCATCTGACACAAATCCTGCAGGGAGGGAGGGAGTTGTTTCCAGGAAGTAACAAAGGCTTAGAGGCGCAATACACATTCTCTGTATCTGTATCCTTCTCCTTCATAAACATACATAGTCCTGCTTAGATTCATAAAACACTGCACTGCATCCTGTCCTGGGACAAACTTCAGTCTAAACACAAGTGTCCTGGTTTATGTCTGCTGCATCACGCTCCTTTATATTTTAATCTCT
>VUQR01029359.1:6582-22524 GCA_015108515.1 Hemichromis elongatus
ACGCTCCACTTAAAAAAAAAAAAAAAAAAAAAAAACCCTGCCCAAAGCAACCCTTTTCTCCCTGTCATTTCATCTTTCCAGTGACAGTGAAGAGCAACGTGCAAACAACTGACAATGTGTAGATGACAACCCTAAAGACAGCTTTCACACACATACAACCTTAAAAAAAATTAAAAATTAAAAAAAATGCCATCTTCCAACATATCCAGGTCAGTTATTACTTTACCAAAGAAGATAAACAGTCAGTGAGCTGACTTGGTAAAATACTCACTGACAAATATGGATCTCAATCTAGTACAGTGTAGCAGGAAAATACAGCTGAACACAAACTAAGAAACACACTAATGTGCACAACGAGGCGTGGAGATATGTGAAAATGACTGGTTTCACATATGCAAAAGGCACACCAAGACCACAAACTCAACTCTCAGACTTCCCTTACTGGCACGAGATTGCAGAAGAAGTTTTTTGGAATCAACGCTTACGGCCATTTAGCACCTGGGCATCATCCCAGAAAATCTCGTGTCTTTAGATGAATACCTCCTTAAAGTGTTGTTGACCAAAAGGCCATCACGCAGGAATGGGTGCAGCCAAACAATCATTATGACTGCAAATGTCTACAACATAAACTGGAGAAAATGACCTTGAAAATGACTACAACGGTATGTATGAATGAAATTCATTACACACATCACTGGATGAGCCCATTACTGTGTAATCTTGCTGTATTGCCCGTTTTACCCTCTTTATCTGTAGTATTACAGAGAGCCCTGCCCACACCTGTGGGCCAAACAAGGCACAGCTCTCCACGGTGTGAAGTTAGCTCCATCTATCAGCAGAAAATATTTTTCTAAGTGAAACCAAAGTTTTTCAAGAGTGTGTAACATATGCTAAGTGTAGACATTTTGAAACTTCGGAGTAAATGTCATGTTTAAATGTCACAGGAATCTACAGTAACTTGCTAACACAGGTTGCTAAAAGAACCTTTTGTTAGTGAAATTCAACTTTTTAGAGCCCCCTGATTTCCCCTTAAGTAGGCATGATTATCATAATATGATATAAGAGGTATAGGAAGTTGCATTTAAAGTGGAAAAACCCTAAAGCTGATTTACTGATAGGAGAGTCATTTCCACAGCGCTTTTATGCCTTCTTGACCATTCAAAAAGCTTTACACTACAAGCCACACTCACACAGGGCTTTATTCTATACACTTACATGCTCTCTCCATCTCTAGTCCACACCTACGGCCCATTTTAGAATTACCAATTAACTCTGGGCTGCAGGAGGAAACCAGAGCACCCACACATGCACAGGGAGAACATGCAGACTCTCCACAGAAAGAACCCAGGCAGGTTTGAACCCACCTCTTAACTGCTGTGCCTCCATTGTTCACTCAAATAAGCTTTATACAAAAAACCTAAATAGATTGACTGGTGGATGGTACCTTTGGCAATCAGTAACACTACAAACTAACTAATGAGCTCATCAATACACACATTATGTTTTTCCACACAACCTGACATCCCACTAGTAAAGTGGGATAAACCTCAGAACGAAGACCACAAATGATTGCATGAGAAGATAAACCAACCTTGCATTCGCTGCTGTTATAGACCTACAAAGCTCTATTCAGCCAAGACTGGAAATTCACTCCGCTTGCATTAACTGAGTACTTGCATCCAGATATGTTTGGAAATACTTCCTTCAATGTCCCATTTTGCTTCTCTTATGCAAATTTGGATCCAAATTACAATCAACTCCAAAAGTTACTTTCAAGTTTTTATTTAAATCTGCCCATGATGTTTTGCTAGCGCTGCTGTAAGATTCAAAGCCAGCCCCTTTTTATGTGTGCGTCCACACTAAAACGGCACATGCGTGAAACGTTAGACGAGTCAACCTGTGTCATTTCCAACTGTTGTTTATTTACTTTCCAGCTCTTTAAAACAGGCGGCGAAATGGCGAGAAAAAGCATCGAATGTTTCAAATGGAATGATGATGAGGTGGAGTTGTTGCTCCGAGCCACACATGAGTAAATATTCATCTTTAATACAGCCACTATAATCTTTGAGCATACAAAACAACAGCTGTACGATGCCGTCTGACCATCTTGGTTGAAGTGGTCACATGAAAGCATCATATAACATATGTCATCGTTTTGGAAAGTCTCCGGTTTGGCCGTCCGCACTACGCCCAAACGCTCCGTCTCCAAATGTATGCGTTTTGGAGAGCGTTTCCAAAAACGCTCCGTTTTCCCTGACCAGAAACTCCGTCTCAGTGTGGACGGTACGCCAAAACGGAGACAAAGCGATGTGTTTTTAAACGAAAGCGCAGTGGTGTGGACGTAGCCTTACAGACAAGTTTTCAAGAGAAATTTTATGCAACATTAAGCCAAATGGTAGCGCACAGCTAGTAAATGTAGACCATTTTCCCCCTAAAGCAGGGACAAGCTTTTTGCCACAGTTGCGCCCAACTTTCTTTCCTAGGTGCACCAGCACAAAAAGTTAAAAGCACCCAAATTTTTTCAACCGCATCGCTTAACCCCACAGAGTTCTGCATGTTCACTTTTTTTTTTTTTTTTAAATTGCTATCCATACGGACAATATGTAATGTAGTAAGTGATAAACTAACAATCTTGTCAATACAAAGTTCTTTATTTGGACCACCGTTCTACGAGAAATATACATTTCTGAAAGTGCTTGTGCTTAAAGTGCTTTGACAGTGTTAGACTCAATCATCCTCTCGGCCTCCTCTGACGACCTGTTTGCTGCTGCCTGCTGCTGAGAGGCAGTGGGCTTTTTCAGCGTCCAGAGGTTGATGGCTCCGTGTCAGAGCACTGGCTATGATTTTCAGACGGATCAGGCCTCAACTTAACAAAATAGTTATCAGTCATTCTTTTCATCTTTTCTCATTACCCACAGCTACATCCACTTCTGTCAGGCCTATGCAACTTACTAGGGCTGGGTATCATCACTGATTTCTATAATCCATTTGATTCCGATTCACAAGGTCCCGATTCGATTCGATTTAATTTTGACTCAGACAGTCAGAAAGATTATAATTCTGATCACATGTGAGGCTTCATCAGAAAATGGAAGAAAACCATGAATCAACATATGAATATTACCTGATGCTACTCAAGTGAAACAGAGCAAAGTTACAGAGGTTTAAGACACAGATAAGAGTTTTACAATTTGGCATAATTTTAAATTAGGCTTTCTTGTTGGAGGTCATTTTTGGGGCATTAAAAAAAAAAAACAGCGGCCGACAGCGCTGTACATGACTTGTGCGTAACAAGCGAGCGAATAATGCGGAAAACAGATTTGAGAGGAGAAACTATTCTTGAAGTACACTGAGAGTGAGAGAGAGCGAGTTCTGCGTGAAGTTTTTATCGTGGTGGAAGCAAAACAGCAAAAGTAAGAGGGAATTCATGAGGGTGTTTATCAAATGTGAAATGTACTTTTGATCTTTTGTAAAAAGGTGTCAATTATAAGTAGTAAACTAATAATTAACACCTTATTTTATTATTCCCTGTTGCCATCTTTCACAGCTTACTGAGCTCAGCAACCTGTTACTACTACATACTGCCCTCATGTGACGTTTTTGTGCAGTGCATTATAACGTGTCCAAAATGCACTATTCTTTCCAGTTTTACAAAGAAAAAAAAATTTATGTTAATACTGACCTCATCAGCTCCTCCACCTTGTCATCAATATCCAGATCTTCCTCTGTAGATTCAAAGCCAAATGCTCGCGTTGCTGCAGCACTGTTCACTGGATATCGTGGCGGAGACAGTTTTCCGTTGGGGGTGGCAGCTAAACTGTCGCGGCCGTTCTGCGTCAAGGCCACCAGTGAAACCGGGGACGGCAGGATCGCAGATGGCGGCGGCGGGCCTGGTGGTGGGGACGTGTCATAGCTGTTGCTGGGAGACAGCGAGAGCCCCCCGGCGCTGTTGAACTGCGTCTGCGTGGCTGTGGAGATTTTGGAGGTCGTTGAAGAGGCGGTGGCGGCATGGTCAGCGGTTCCGCCCTCACCGCCGCTGCTGATGGCGCCGCCGTTGCATGACGCTGAGGAGGTGGTGGTTGCCGAGGCAGTGTTGTTATTGTTGAATGATGTGGTAGTAGTAGTATTAGAGGCAGAGTTGTTGGTGCAGCTGTTTGCCCCGCCTACGCCGTAGGAGGACGAGGAGGAGGAGGAGGAAGAGGTGCGGCGGCCAAACTTGTCACCGTGCTCCCGGTCCAGCCGGTCCAGAGTGTCGAGCGCGTGCAGGATCTCCTGCTTGGTCATGCCGGTGCGACGCAGCCGCTGCAGCAGATCTATCTGCTCAATAGTGAAGCGCGGCTCCTCGCTGAACTCAGACATCCTGCTGCTGCTGAGATGAGACACAATACAGACAGGTTGACAAACAGAGAGGAATACAAGGCGAGGAAAGGAGACAGGAAATGCAGAGGGGGCAAGTTCGTTGAAAGTAGGAATGAATCCTTAGGAAAGTAAGTGGACAAGGACAGGAAGAAGGAGAGAAAAGGAGGAGCAAGTAGGAAAGTCAGGCGTTAAACGAGACAACTGAAGGGATGGTGGAGTGACAGAGGAAATGAGAGGATTAAGTAGCAAAGAGTGAAAAGGAACGCAGTTGCAGATGGGAAGAAAACATGAGAATGATGGGGAAAGAGGATAAAGGTAGCGGAGGAGAGTTAGAGGGATAAAGTAAGCATAAAATGGGTGGAAAGGGAGGGGAATAAAAAAAACTGCATGAAGAAAATATAAAGAGGCAGCAGAGAAGAAAAGGAAGACAAGAGCAAGAGACAGAAGTGTGAAAGAAAAAAAAGGCGAGGGGAGGGGCAGGGCATAAAAATCAGCTATTTTTGGGAAGCAGCAGGCAACACGCGCAGAGTGCCAGAGTCACCTTGACAGCTGATGCTATCTTAACATTCTGTCGTTCTTTAAGAGCCACAATACATCCCTGGCTCTGTGCACCACCCACGCTGTATGTTTTTCATGAGCAATTTGCTGTGCTCAAAATCAATGCAACTGGAATCAGACTGCGGCAGATTTTCCATCTTCTGTGCCAGCCTGACCTGTGCCGATATGATACACGGTTTAAAAGGGGTCACTGGCATTTTTCTGCATCTGTCTCTCTCTAAACTCTGCAGAGGACAGAGTGGAGGGAGGAGGAAATATAAATGACTTCTGAGTGCATTTGAAGTTATCATAAAATACAACTAATGGGGGAGAGACTGGCACATAAACCATTACCAGGATTTCAGACATGTGCAATAAAGGGTCACTTTGGTTTTTGTGCTGGAGCACATTATTTCTGTAGCACTCTGTAGCTTAGTAGCGCTGACAGATGAACATTAACTAGTCCTTGGTGTTTAGAAGGCGAGCTGCTAATACTGTAAATCATTACCAAGCAGAGTTAGACCAAAATCTGTCACACCCCAGAAAGAGGACTGCACAGAACAGAAGATTGCTGAATTTGGATTGGTGAATTTCACAATAAACATGCAAGTGAAAGCAAAATGTGTGCTGCAAACAAACAAAACACAAGAACATTTGATTTCATGCCCAATGTAATCAAGTTACCTATTCACCCAGAAGGCTGAAGTTAAGCCTGCATAAAAGGAAGCATGCACATAACTAAAGCTGTTAAAGATGGGGCTGGCTTTTAACGCAAACTTCCCTTTGTCTGCATTCCTATCGGGCTTAGATATTCCCTGATAACAACCCAGCTAAGTTTAAGAACTCGGAGATTGAGTGACCGTCATGCCACCAAAAAATCTACAAAAAACAAAATTTAAAAAACACAGCCACGGTCTCCATGCCGTTAAACATGGGTCAGACGCATCAGATGTTCCTAACCAAACTAGTTTAACAGCGCAGCTTTCTAAACACTTCTAGTCTTAAAACTGGTTTCCCCCGCAGTTGGCGGTATCTCTTCTCCCTCCATGTGTTTTTGTTTTGCTGACTGTGGGGCCCGCACTAAGAGCACAAATCCGTCGCGCCTTTCAGCGCTGCAGGCGAAGCGCTGTTGATGCCAGCTTTCACGCCCTTTGCCCGAAAGCTAACGTTAGCGAGCGCTCGGTGTGGCACACGGACAAACCGCTCCGACTTAACATCAAAATTACCCAGCACGGCGAGCCCACCGTAACACTCGTGGATTTCACTCGGTTTTTTTTGTTCACTGCCCCCTGAGGCTGAATTCACACTGACAACAGTCCCCTGGCATCGCAGAGGGCGATTAGCCACTTAAGGTGAGCTACTCAGGTCGCCGTGGGCTCGTGAGATGATTAGCATAAAAAGCTAGCCGTGCCAACGCCGATACTAGCTGACGTTAGCCGCCGTCGCTGGCTAGCGAGGGTTTGATATTAATAACATCACTTTCAGTGTTGAGAGAGCCAAGTAACAGGACTTACCTCGGTTTCAAACCGTCCACTTAACCATTTAAGTTTGTAACTGAAGCAAAGAAGCGCGGTGTCGTTTACTGCAGCCAAGCAATAAAGCAGCTGGAGAACAGTGCCCTGTCCGACCCTTTTCCAAGGATTTCTAATCAGAGGCGAATTATTTGCCTCTCTGCTTTGTCTGTCTGACAACAGCCATATTGACAACTAACACCTCCGACTAGCTCTGAGGGAACTGTAGTTTCACTCCCACAAAGGCCTCTAACACGCGGCGGCGTTCCCTACGCTAAAGACTACAAATCCCTGAAACGAGGGAGAGGGGGAGCTGATGGTTCGCTGATCTACAGTTGTCACAAAAAAAGGAAAAAAGTGATGCAGTTTTTAATGTGGCCACAGCGGTTGCTCTCCCAACCCCGCAGCAGCTGCACCAGGCGACCCGTGTCACCTCACCGGCCAACCGGGCAGCTACCAGCCGGCTGCACATCTAACCGCATTACAGCTGCAACACGTTTGCATACACCTCACACAAATTCAATTGCAGTGTGACCATACAGACCTCTACTTGTTACTCTATTAAAGAAAAGGTAAAGGCCACTTAGTCTTTAAATGAAGTGGGAAAAAACCCCTCTAATTAACTTGGTCCCAGTAATCAAACCCAAGGAGAGGGATTAGAAGAGTAGCCAATTAAACAGCTTTGGTTGGAGCACATATCAGAAGCAATGACCCAGGATGAAGGAAAGCAGGCTCAATAATCAAGATTATATGAAATGTGGAATCCAGTCTTAGAACTGCAATAATAGATAAGGATAAGAACAATGCAGAGCTGAGCAAAACAGGAATCTGCTTCAAGGATCAGATCAAGTATGTCAAAATCATTTTACGTCCTAGGACACATTACAGCCCACGTTGATCTGAAGTGAGGTGGACCAGTGAGACTCCTCTCTCTATGAGTGCGAAGACAGTTAACCACATATGTAATCCCTGGGATGTTTTAATATAAGTAAAAGATTATTTTTTTTAAATACATCTCAGCTTTTTACATGATAAAGAAATAGTGCTTTGGGATTAAAGTGTAAGAAATGCAGATGGGTACACTGTGGTCACAAAGGGATGGACATGTTTCCCAGCAATACCTGGTGGCCTTTTTATGATGCTTAACTGGTACTAAGGGGTCCAAAGTGAAAATATCCCCCGTGTCATTACACCACCACCATCTTGAACCATTGATACAAAGCTGAATGGTTCCATCCTTTCATATTGTTTACGTTATTTTCTGAAAATACCATCTGATGGTCGCAGTAGAAATTGAGTGTCATCAGTCTGCCAGTCTTGTCCAATTTTGGACAGCCTGTGTGAACCTCAGTTTCTTGTTCTTTGCAGACAGGAGTGGCACTCGGTGTGGTCTTCTGCTGCTGTAGCCCATCTGCTCCAAGGTTCAACATGTGTTGTGTGTTCACAGATGCTCTTCTGCATGTCTTTGTCGTAACAAAAGGTTATTTGAGTTGCTGTTGCTTTTCTGTTAACTCAAGGCAGTCTGTCCATTCTTCTCTGACCTCGGACATCAACAAAACATTTTCACCTAGAGAACTGCAGCCATTCTAGGACCATCTACTATATACCACGTTTAAAGTCCCTTAAAGTCACCTTTGTTCCTCATTCTGATACTTGGTCTGAACTTCAGCAGGTCGTCTTGATCATGTCTACAGCCTCTAAATGCTTTGAGTTGATGCAATGTGATTGGCTGATTCGATATTTGCACGAGGAGTTGAAAAGATGTGCCTAAAAAAGTGGCTGGCGAGTGTAACCTCGAAACCGCATTTAGTATATAGTTTAGAGGTGCTTTCAAATACTTTTCCTCAACATAATATATCCAAAATTGACAAATGACAGAATTTATTCAAGCTGAATGTGAACAAGCTGTTTACAGTTAAGGATTAGCCATAAGGGGACCATTAAAGCTACCTAATTCTGGAGGGGGAATGGCTCCAGGTGTTTAACCTGACATGTCTATAACCTAGACACTTTGTCTGAAAAACACAGCTCATTTAAGTTAACCATTAATACAATATGTGGGGGGTTTTCTCAGCGTGCGCCTGCTTTGCCTCAGCAGAGTAGATGCATTTACCTTCTTCCTATCATTCTCTGACTTTTAATCAGAAAAATTCATTAGGCTGTAAAACTAAGTCGCATAAGAGCACCATTTGTGCCAGCTAAAGGTCCATACGTGATAATCTGCCCATAGACAGTTTGATCCAAGTGGTCACGCTGGGAAAAATCCGAGACAAACGAGTGCTTCCGAGCCAGACAGTCAAACTTGATCTGTCACAGTGGAGGCGTTAAGTGTAGTCTGTGCTGTTTGAAACCTTTGTGCTGCACAATAGAATACGATGAATACTAATGCAGTTAAAGCGGTTGTCTATGACCTACCATTCATGAATAATGCATAACAGACTCATGTAAGGTGCTTGGCATATTTACAGCAAGCTATAGGGGAGCACTGCTGCCTTCACTACACCCAGAGAACCACAGAGATTGCAGTGTAAATGATTCTTTGCAGAATCTGTGCAGTTTCCTGTACAGTCTGGTAGTCACACTGCCCCCATGTGACAACTACTGTCCAAAAATAGCTTGAGGAAGGAGTCAGTTTCTAGTTGCCATTGTGCGTGTCTTTTGTCTGTATTTATTTAAAATGCATTAAACCTGTTTTATCATAATGAATCCACAAACGTGGGCTGTAAAAAAGTTGAAATACTGCTATAAGTGAGATCTATGATGCTCCTTTTTTATTGTTGGATTCTAGAGCAGAGGCGGAGCCAGACATTTTATACACCCGGGGCTGAGCCCTAAAGGGTAGTTTGCATGTGGGATAACTATTTAGCCTTGTTGTGCAAACAAGCCTGCATAACTTAATAAATATAGAAGTTAAAAAATAATAAACCTAAAAAGATACACTGGGTACTAGATACATGTTCTAATGAGTTTTGGGAAACAACAATTTGAGTAACATGTCTGTCTCACCTGGCTCTGGTTCCATCTCTGTTCTGTCCTCAGTCTCCTCTCCATTTCCCTCTCCGTTTCCTCTCTCTCCCTCTTTGTGCTGACAATCAAGCCAAACACCAACATCATCAAATATACAGTTGAAACCAGATATTTACAAACTATTCAGATAAAAACACAAACACTTTTTAAATTGTAAAACATCAAATCACACTAACTGTTTCTTTTTTTAGATTGATAAATATAAAAAAAAAAAACATATTTGTTAAATTTAATAGTAAAGAGAGAAATTGTGTGTATTTCTTAATTGCAAATGGCACCCAAAGTGTTTTCAAAATCTAGCCACACTTACGGAGGTCCACAATCCCTTTCCTGGTGTCTTGGTTGACATCTCTTGATTTTCGATTTTTCATGTCACAGAAACAGGCTCTGTGTTTTGGGGGTGCCTTATATGCATCCACAGGTGTGCCACCAATTTACTCACATGGACTCTACTAACCAATCAGAAGCTTCAGAATGGAATTGTCTGGAGTTTTCTTATTAATTACAGACACAATAAACAGTATATATGTACTCCTAAATTTGATGAAAGTGATAAAAAAAACAGCTCTCTCTCTCTTTATTCTGACATTTAACTAATTAAAAAGATATTTCAATATTTATTTATCTAAAACAAAAAAGTTTACTCTAAATTGATGTTTAACAATAAAAAAACGTTTTTATGTTTTTTCCCTAAAGTGTATGTAAATATCTGGTTTCAACTGTGAATATACTGCTGTGTATTCAAATTCCTCTGGTTTTGCATAGAAATATATTGAACAACATACAAAGCATAATATATAAAACAACATTTATTTGAGTTTTTTTTTTTTTGAAAGAAGCCCCTTGTGTCCATTGTTGTGTACATCAGTACATAACTGAAACCGATTTAGAGGCTTTATTTAGCTGTGGAGGGTAACAACTGAAAATATGAAATAAATACATGTAAGCTAAGACTCTCTAAAAACAGCGTTGTTGTTCGGTTTTTCATTTCGCCATTTGTTCATTGACGTAATATAGGTCAAGTGATCAGTTTGATCTTTTGTGATAACCCGTCATATTTACATTATTTGTACAGTACAAATTATTTGCTTTGGTACCTGGTCAAACTTAAGCTCTCCTCTGTCTGCCTGTCTGCACTTCTCCTACAGCATACTCGTAGGCAGCAGCTTCTCCCCCCTGGCTCACATGCGTAAGTCCTATGCTCAGTCACCTAGTGCCTAAGCTCAGATCAAATCAAAATTAGGGGGAATTTACGACTGTTTGTTATGTGCTTCGAATATGGTGTGTAGTTTTTGTTATATAGATTTATGTCAGACATCTAACTATGAAACAAATTACGCTCCAAAAGACCCCGGGCTTCTGAAACAACAACCCGGGCTTTAGCCCAGTAAGGCCCCCCCCCCGCTCCGCCGATGTTCTAGAGTAGCTTTGCATAATTCGAAAGTTTTAAATAATCGTTATTTATATCATACTGGGCCTTGATGGAGTCCCCCAGTTCATCCACTGTCTGACATAAGCTGTTTAGTTCTATTACCCCTCTCTAGACCTTCTAGAAGCAAATCATCAACCACTTTTAAAAGGCTCAGGGAGCTTATTTGAGTATCTTATTTTGAAATTTATCGAAATCTAATTTTAATGGTTACTGGGACATAAAAACTGCATATCTAAAGTTATCCATTTTCATTACTGCTTATCCAATTCAGCATAGTGTAGTAGCTTGCAAGATGTGACTGAGTGATAGGCAGAGTACATCCTGGGCAGGTCGGCAGTCTATCGCAGGGCTAACTAGAGTTAAACAACCATTCCCTCCCACAGTCGCATATATTGTCAGTTTAGAATCACAAATTAGCCTAATATGTATGTTTTTGTACTGTAGGAGGAAGGAGGAGAACACACAGAGAACTCATGCTGGAATGGGGGCAACATGAAAACATCCCACTCAAAATTTCCCTAGTACAGCCAGCAGGCTTGAACCACCAACACTCTTGCTGTGAGGTTAAAGTGCGAGCAACTACACCAGCGCGACACCCTGAAATCTCAGGATTCTTGCAGGAATCAAGTCTGTTTCTCTGAGTGAGAACAGAAAATGCTCATCTACATATGTCTATGTAATATAAGTTCTTTACTGACTGCTGCAGTTGTGTGAGAGTCACTCTGTCTCACTGTGTGATGGAATATAAAACTGTCTGTCTTTTATAATGTAAATCAAAACTTCCTGAGTCCAAGTTAATGATCTGACGTTACATGACATTGTTATGAGGATGATACTACTCTGAAACAAGGTGTCAGCTGCTTGAGCAATTCTAATTGCAGTTAAGTTGAAGCATCAAAAGTATATTGCAAGACCCCGATGTACAGCAGAAGAAAGCTTTTAATAGCTTGTGTTTATTAAAGTTACTTTGATTTTCACCAATTTTCTCCACAGTTAATTATTCTTGGCTTCCACCTGATTCAGTATAGATGTTAAAACATGTGGGTATGGGCTGAAAGCTTACATGTGTATTGTTACTGATGTCCTCATTAGGTGAGACATAGTTCTTTTGGTATTTAGTCCCCAATTTGTTGTTAGTGTCATGGTTAAGCTGTGTGGCAGGCAGGATGTAGGAACCAAACGCAGGCCGCACAAAACAGGAGGTTAACTGAAAAACAGCAGCTTTATTGCTGGGAAATTTACCATAACATAAACTAAAAAAAACAAACACCTGAACACAGGAACTAAGGACTGAAACACTGGAAAACTAGAATTTAAGCTGGATCACAAGAAGACAAACCTGGAACTGTGACACTAGGCCTCTAAACCGGCACACAGGAGAAACACAGCAGTGAGAGTGTACAACAGGGCAAAGCAAAACACTGGGCATAAATTCACAGGCAGTAACGAGGGAGATGGGAACAGGTTGGAACACAGCCGGGACAAAGATTCAGAGACACGAACTTGACATTGAGACATGACTGACTGGATATGCAACATGAAACACAGGGAAGACACACTGACCGCAACTAGGAGTTAGAACCGCAAATATAATATGAACAGAAAATCACCAAGAAAACCAAAACCAAGAATAACAATTTATTAATAAATATAACTTAAACAAACACAAAACACTGGGTCACAGACCCAGTACAGTGACAGTTAGTGACTTTGTTGTGGAAACTAACAAAGCCATATTATATATATATTTTTTTTTTTAAAAATCACATTTTTAGACTGTGAATATAGATTCTGTAAAAATATGAATCAATGTACCATTTTAAATTGAAGAAATTTTCCATATTATTTTCACATATATTTTTTTACAGTGCAGTTGACTAGGTGTGATATCTCCATCTTGCATATATCAGGGAACACTTTCCTATTGTTAGTTCCAAGCCTTGAAATTACATACATACATGTATTATACAACATGAAGCTAACTTGGTAAATGAGGGTTGCCATTAATTTAACAAAAGATAGAAAGGAACATATATTTTTTACCATATAAACTACAATTTCCTAACCAAGAGCATAACATTTCCTTAGAGTCAAGAGCTCAGCGATCTTGACTTCACAAAACTAAGATGACAGGAAAAAAGCTAAGCTTGTAGCATCACAGAGTAATTTCTCTAATCTGTTAATGACCTAATGATGGCATCTTGGGTCTTTTTTTATGCAGCTTATTGATGCTTTCGTAATTTATCTAAATGTGTTGAAACAAAGTGCACATCCTGATGAATATGATTGCCACCAATCGGTATCATGTGTGCATCTGTTCATGGTAAAGATGTGGTTATGTATATAAGGGGAAAACAAAATCAGGGATCTTTTCAAAAAACTACACTATAATGCAATGACGCATTCTTGCTTTCAGTTACTCTCAACTTTTCTCATTAAACGTTTTCCCTGCTGAGTATACATATAAGCATTCTTTGTTTGAGTCCAGAGTTAAGTGAACGTTTCAGTCTGATATTTTGCTCTTATTCTAGCCATTTTCTGTTTTTCAGTTCATTGCTTCCAAACAGAAGGACAGACACTAATATCTGGAAAACTACTTTTGCTTAAATAAAATATAAATAAATAAAATATAAAATAAAATATAAATAAAATACTCCGAGGAGATACACTCCGAGGAGACAGGAGGCTGAGGTACATAGTCGCCTCCTAGTGCCCTTCGAAGTTTCCTACATTTCCTTCCAGAAACCTCCTGATAGCTTTCGAGTACAAACAAGAACTCAGTGCGCAGCTGCCCACCCAACATGGTTTGATGCATGGAGATTGGATACATCAGCATCCGTAGAAACTAAAGTAGAAATCCGGGAATACTTCTCCTGTTGGCTGTTAGCGCCAGCCCCGCGTTCTGCCTTCACACCGTGCGTGTGCTCGAGTGAGTATTCAGCTGGGTTGGGAGAGAAACCACAGAGAAACCGCTGTTGTTTAGCCAGCTGTTTTGGTCAGCGAGGTTAGCTGGCTAGCAGCGTCAGTCAGCTAACGTGAACTTAACTAGCCTACCGTGGGGGCAAACATCAGTGCTGTGCTGTTTTTGTTTTGGAGGGGATGTAAAATGAAGCTGTTGTGTGGAGTTTGTAGTTCTTAGACGTGATGAGCGAGCCTGTCTGAAAGCAAGGTGTTTCAGGTTTGGACTTTATTGTGATTAACGCTAGCTCACGGGGGTCAGCTGTGATTTGACATAAGGCCGAGGCTGTGGTGATAACGTCATATTTGGCTGCTAATGGGCACGCGGACATGTCCGAGCTCAGAAGTGACCAAAAGAGCTCTAAAGCCCACCCCTTTAAACTGGATACGGTTTGTTAGTTTTAGCTGTTGCTAAGGTATCTAGAGCGAAGAAATAAAAGTGTTTGTGTACCTGGCTATTATTAGTCTGCTTGTCTATAAAAGCCGAGCTGTACAAGGACAGTTGTAATTTCCATTTCAAGCAGGACTGTGGACGCTGTCACTGTGTTTGGTGTATTGTTCCAGAAACTGTGCTGGCAGACTGAAACTACAGCTTGGCACTGATGATGCTCTCTCTGTCTGAGAGAAGTTGCTTTAAGTCATTTATATAAATACCTCCTGAAGAGAGTAGGAACTGTGCTTTTCCTGCAATCGTGGACTATTTATGCCTACCTGCCACTCCATTAGGTACATTAGCACATATGTCATCCAATCACATGAGACCAAGTCATTGCATTTAGGGATGTCTGCATGATCAAAATGACCTGCTGACCTTTAGACCGATTATCAAAGTGGCTTTGTTTGTAGGGTGTTGGGATATATTCTTGGAACAGTTTGGACCAGTCGAGCATCGCTTTGAAACCACAGCCTACCTGAGTATTGTTACCCATCAAGCGAGATCTGATATCCCTGTGTTGGTGTTGTTTCTGGATCATCATAATTAATGTTGGCCCAGATTCAACATTGTAAGTGACCAATCACGTTATAGTGATGTCATAGTTTTGCTAGGCGGAAACACCATCACACCAAAGCCTAACCTTAAGCCCATAACCCTCACCATGATCACATCCTAATCTTCACCCCTAACGCTGACACGCCCCCCCCCCCCCCCCCCACTCCCTTTGTTGGATTTTTTTTTTTCTTGACCGTAAGTCTGCTTTTTAAAAAAAATATTTTTAATTTTTTTTCCACGTTGCAAAACTATGATATCATAACAGCGTGATTGATCACTTGCAACTGTGAATCTGGGCCAGCATTAATTATGTTGCCCATGGAGCTAGACCAACATGGGGATATGTTACACTTCCATCCCTTTATGACCACAATATACCCATCTTTGAGTGGGTAATGTTTCATGTCACAAAGTTAAAACCATCTCAGACTTCCCTATACTCAAATTTGACCAATCCAATAGAGCACCTTTGGAATGTGGTGGAAGAGGAGATTCTCATCATGGATGTGCGGCTGCTGCCGCTGTGTGATGCTGTTGTGTTAATGTGGACCAAAACCTCTGAGGCTGAATCTATTCCACATTGAATTAAGCTTACAGGCAGTCCAATGTGGTACTAGCAGTGTGTAATTAATGAAGTGGCCAGTAAATTTGCAGTCTATGGCTGGGAAATGGAAGTGCATTTTCTGTGTCATTGCACCTGAGTTTATCTGCTTTAAGCTCCTCTGGTTTAAACATTTGTTGAAAGATGAAGACAGATTATTTGTGAAGGCATGTGGTGTAAAAAAGTCTTCCAAACCAAATATGTGGAGCAGCTTTGCTTGATCCTATCTGAAAAAGCCATTTTAGCTCCTTTTGATTTGAGCCAGCTTTATGATGCTTGGCTGCTTATTGCAAACAAAAGGTTTGAACAACAGCTGTGTAAGCCTTACGCCTTTGACTGACCATAGTAGGGATATCTGCTCCAACTGACATAATACAGAGATAAAAGTAGAAAAATTATTCTGAAAGTGGGCATACATTTAGCACATGTACAAAATCTGACCGAATTATTTGAAATTTTGGAGTTGCTTAATTTGACCAACCACAAGAAACATAAGAGAGAAATATATGGAAAAATGTAATAAGGA
>VUQR01029393.1:7709-26475 GCA_015108515.1 Hemichromis elongatus
CTCAGTTATCACAAGCCCACCCCCCCCCACCGACCCACCTATCTACACAGCACACTCACAGAGAAGAGGCAATTATAGTGAACAGGCACAAATAACTGGTTGTTATTGTGTGTGTTATGTTTTTTATTTTTTGGAGATGATGGAATAGGGTGGATATGCGCTGCTAGAAATGGCAGTTTAGGGTGTGTTTGTGTGTTATTTTAAGGCGAGGCAAACGGTGCCGTGATGCAGCAAATCACTTTAGTGGGTGAACATTATGTTATAACTGCCACAGGTAGG
The DNA here is from genome assembly GCA_015108515.1 of Hemichromis elongatus. Lineage (NCBI taxonomy): Eukaryota > Metazoa > Chordata > Actinopteri > Cichliformes > Cichlidae > Hemichromis > Hemichromis elongatus. Next base: position 7,989 of record VUQR01029393.1, read on the forward strand.
TAAATTAGCTGCACTGCGCTGTTCCTTACCCCTCAACACAACGCTCATATTTGTGCCCCCTGATTCTTTACTCTAGTTTCAGTTCCTTCTTTTTCATTTGTGTTCCTCTTTTAAAACTAACCAAAAAAATCTGTTTACCTAATCATTAAAAAAAAAAAAAAGCCACAGAAACTTCCCGTTTCTCTGCATATTTTGGACGAGTGATTTCTAAATTTTGTGATCAAAGCACACTGGTATTCTTATCTGTTGAAGATATGGGTCAACAGAATAATTATTATTATTCATTATTTTTTCTTTGCTTTAAACAAAAACCCCACTACCATATAACTGATATCCAAATCCTTATGAGACACACTCTTAAATACGTGTTCTTGTTACCTACGGTTTACACCCCTGCGTTGAACCACAGGACAGGTAGCATGCCCGGTTTTTGTATTAATCCTTTATTTATCTAGGCAAAACTGTCACTAAGATTCAAATCTCATTTCTAAGAGAGACCTGGCATCAATCCAGCTGAAGATGTAAGACGGGTAGGAGCAATGGCGAATCGTGGAGCCTTGCAACAGTTCTGAAAATTAGCACCATGTGCTAGTCACACCTAATATACTGCATATATTGCTCTGTCACAGACAGCTGTAGATAAATGTCAATAAAAGGCACTGAAAATGATAAATGACATGGAATCCAGCTGTTTCACAGATTGACAGAATTATAAAATCAATGATAACCGTAATTTTTCTTTTTGTTTCCTATACGTTAAGATAGACTAAAGAAAACTACCCATCTGTACTCCCTTTGTATTGATGTTTGAACAACTTATATTACATCAGAAATGACAGGTGGATGGGTTAGAAAACAACAAAAGTCTGATCTCAGAGGCGGTAACTAAAAGGTGACGATTTTAACATTTTGCAGGTTTAAAGAACTACAGGCTGGATGTATGGTTTCATGGTGTAAGGTATACAAAATTATAATTTGTCAGTTGTCCCTGTTGGTACATGTTATTGTAATCAATTTCTCTGTAGTTCTTAAAAAAAAAAAGTGGTAATTGCTACTTCCAAATTGTGCTTGCTAGGTGGTGCGTTGGAATGTGTGCATGCATAAAGTAATGCTTTTGTGCTAAAAGTCTGAGAAATAGGACTCACCACAATCATCTCTGATGGTTCCAGGACGATGCACTCACATCCACGTCGAAGGCTGCCAGCTGATCGCTTCCCAAAACTACAGAAAGGAGGTGAAAAAAAAAATATATATATATATATAGATAGATATTAAATCAACTCTATCTAAAGCCAGCTGAACTCAGTCTTACTCAAGCTGTACATAGGCAGCTGAAAGCTCCCTTAAATGTAAGTCCTAACCTACAGGTAACTCCTTGTGCAGCATTTTAAATATGCAGTATGGAATCTCTGTATATAATGTTGGACAGAGCAGCAATGAATGAACACCACTTCTTTTCAGCCTAGGCCATCAGAAGGGAACCACCCACCTCTGGAAAAGTCCACTCTCGCTACGTCACAATTTGTACAGTATGCTTCCCTCCAAATGAGGGGGAACTGGGGGTGGGGGGAGCAGCGGAGACTAAAAGTTCTTGAAGACGACGAGCTGCAGTGGAAACTGAGCATGAGGAGATCCAAGCTGCAGCTTTGGGAAAGAATGCCGCCTTTGTCGAGAATCAGACCTCAACGTAGAGACAAGGGCTCCCTTGTTTGTTATTTTTAACATCTCTTGGTTCTGAATGTGATCCATATCACCGTGTTTTAAGATAAACTCAAGTGACTCCAAATAAAAAGATTGCACATTGAGTTCATGTGCCAGGCTTAGCCCTTTTTGCACTGCTGAGCTTTAGGAAATGAGTTTTTGTAGTATGAAATTCATTTCTAGGCAGTTTTGGAAACTAACACTTTTCCTGAAATGATCAATGGAGCAAACAGACTACAGAAAATTAAACCGGAAACAAGTTCTAATAGTCAAGTCATTGTTTTAATTTTTAAACAAATCCTAAATATAGTTACTTTACTGTGACTTTGTGTTCTTAAGGCCTTTAAACACTGGACACATAATATCCATGCAAATAATCTGTGCTTCAAAATTAGTTTTTCTGATTCATACTGCAGCCGTTCACACCGATCACTTAATGATGCTGGACGAATTTATGACATTTATGTTTTTCTAAACCAAGTTTGATCCTTTCACTAAATTTGGCTCTCGAAGCTCAAAACGCAAACCAGTACTGAATACACAGTGATATAAAAATATCTTCCCCCCCGACAAACAGCCAGACGCTGCTCCGGGTGATTCGGTTTCTTAAATTATTATTCTGCCTCCTCAGATGTTATTCTAAATCTGATAACAAGAGCTCAGACTGCCCCACTGACATCCTGAAATATGTGCAAAAAGCAGTCGTGATGCATCTTCAACTCCTGGATCAAACCATGAAATTCTCCCTGCTGCAGCCTTCTCGTGAGAATCGAAGGAAATCAGATTCTACATTTTCTTCTTTAGAAAAATCAGGAAAAACTCAACATCGTTCTCAGTTTCCACAGGGAGTTTTTTTTTTTTAGCGTGTGTGCATATACACGTTACATGACAAATTCAGATTAAAAATTAGGAAATGCAATATCGGTGGTTTCAATAAGTCAGCTGTGTGAAAACCTCACTAACCCAATACTGGGCATTTTACACTGCTGCAAATATCTGGGGTCATTTTGCCAATCATAAAGTATATGAGGAAAAGCTGCTTATTGCTTTTGTAGCATGTAAAATGCATATGGTTTTAAACTGTTGATTATATAATTTAAGCTCTGGGAAGTTTTCACAAATTCTTAACATTTCAATATATAAACTATTTCTTGGAAAACAGAAAAAAAAAATCTCTGAGCAGGTTAATTAATAACAGTGGTAGTCAATGTAACTTGCTCTGTTCGGGCAACCTGCCATCTACCCAAACCTCAGTGTGCGACTGACACAAACTGAGTAATTCCAGGTGTTCAAGTTTTCCTCGGCACCCACAGAAGAAGTGAACAGTGGTAGTGGTGTGGGGCTACCTGCATAGAGCCTATGGACATGCCAGCCCGCATCAATCATTCCCGACGGGAGCAGACCTCCGGCGCAGCATGGCCTAAATGCTTTAGAGCTTTGGGCTTGTGGCTTCATGTTGTGGGTGTAGCTTGGTCAAGTCGGGGAATAAACACCAGCCAAGAAAAACCTGGTGATCCTTTACCTGTCAGTTTGGCAGAGCGTGTAATCATTTTTGTGATGCCTTTTGTTTTCTATGAGTTGATTTAGCTGGCTTTGCTTTTTCCTTTCTGCTTCCTTTTGTTGACTTTTTTTTTTCTCTTTTCTTTGTGGGTTTTTTTTCCCCCCTCCTGTCAGCTGTTCTGTTGTTTCTCTGCCAGAGCTGCAGATTTTACTTGAGCAATTTGTCCACTTTATAATTCACACAACTCCACGGTAAAGTTTTGCAAAGAAGCACAAAGTGAAATCAAAGACGGGATGAGTGACTGGCCGGGCCACACAGACTTGGTGAGTAAAGGCAGCGAGGGGGTTAATGCTGATTGTCGCTGTTTGCTTTGCCTGAGCTTCTGTTTAATGCCTACTAACTCTGCTCGTATCCCTGACATACACAAGCCTGAATTCCACCGCAGGGCCAAACAGAGCCAGTGTAAGGACAGCTTACTCAGTATTTTTTGCTCATGTTCTCACAAGACAAATGCTGCGATTTTCTTTTTTCTTTTTTTTTTTTTCTCCTTAGGAACTTCCTTCCACCAAGAGATGATTTGTCAGCTGGGCAGCTGCTTCAGAGAAACGAACGAGTGCTTTTGATCTGGTTTTAGGGACGTTTTTGGTTGGCGCCAGCTCTGATCCTGTTCGGCCTCCTTCGGTGCACGCTACAGCGGAAAAGCGATAGCGAATCCACCCAATGAGCATCACAAAACACGTTAGGCCACCAGAATACAAACAGTAAAGTGACATGTTCAATCATGTTCCTCCATTGCATTCCTGACATTAGTAATCCATCCCTCCATTTTGCAGGAGGCAAGGGCCACTGGCAGTGTGCATTATTAAAGAAAGGATTATGGAAGTTGAGTGTGTGGGGGTAGGAGTGTGTTTTCTAACAAAAGTGTCTTGTTTGGGGATTAAAGCCTCCAGTGCCCTATGACTAGTGCTGAGCAAATATTAAGTAGAGGGTCTGCCAAGAGGGTAATGTAAATTAGAAAACAAATAATGCATTCAGAGCAAACGCTGATTGGCTTAGTTAATGCTTAGGTGGACCAGGTGTAAGCAACTCTCCAGCAATCAACACTGCCACACAGCACACTCTACAAAGCCTACCCATGCAAATATTCAATTTTTAGCTTTTTAGCTATAACTAAAGAGGCAGAGGTCTACGCACAGACCACTTGGTATGAATTATTCATCATACGAGGAATTCATGGCCACAAGTTAACGTAAGGTTGTTTTTTTTCTTTCCAGAAACACTTACAGTGTAAATCTATAATCATATATATTCCTATCATCCTTTTTACATTGCTTGAATTCATTATTTCTTGAAGAAACAATAAATTCAAGTGAAGTAGCTGTGAAAAATACACCGTGAAAATACAAGACATAAAAAAAATAAAGACCACACATTCCTTCGTCTTTAAACAGTTAACGATTTTGCTGCCCCCCCCCTTTTTTTTTTTTAATTTGGCAGCTTACTAATTTTGTTTTTTAACTTGAAAAAAGTCATTTATTTCAAATCACTCATGCCAATGCATGCCATTCGAGTTAGAAACAAAACAAAAATCATTTAATCAAGTGCCACATTTTCAATGAACAGTATTTTAAACCTGAGGCCAGCTCTGCAAAAATACACTTACTACTCAAAGGAAAGAAATCACTCCCATGTCTTTCCATCTATTTCATGTAACGAAGGTAAAAGTTGGAAACTGGTTTGCTGTCTGAAACTGTTCTGTCTTTTCAGAGCTGAACATGGCCCATCTTTATGTGTGCACTGCAATTCTGAACTTCTTTAGACCCAACAGAGGTGAATGTGAGAACACAAATGCCCGTAGGATAAGACATCAAGGGGTCTTTAAACCAGCTTCCGAGAACAATGTCTGTGTGCGGTTCAAATGTGCCTTGCAGTGAATTCATAGCAAATAAGTATGTGAAGTATTTCTAGTAGTGAGAATGCATCTATAGCAGATAATGTCCTATTGTGTGTTACACAATAGGACATTCAAATTCTGTCTTTTACATTCTGCCAAAGCACAAAGCTTCCTAAATAAGCAATAGATTACCTCATAAGAGACTTCAAAATAGTTTAGTTATTCATTTTTAAGGAAGACAGTGTGGAGATCGACAAGAGACTCTCCAGAGAGGAAGCTACTGAGGAGCACCATAAAAGTCACCCCCGGTCAACCTTCCACTACAGAAAACAAACACACCTTGGTGGGTTTTATTATATGTGAGAGATGCATTCAAGTAAAGTCCAAGTTGAAAATGCTAAATATTCATTCCCTAAAAGAAGGAATGATGCAAACCATATAAGAAAAGCAAATATTGTCATTTCAAAACCACAGCAGCCATTCACTTTTACCACAAGTGAAGTCGATGCAAATCAAAACAAGAAAAAAGCAAAAGAAATTGATGCTGAAGAGAACATCCCCATTTTTGCTCCTATTGTGTCATTTGACAGGCAGCCAACATCTCAACTTCAAATTAAACCCTGAAGCTCTCAGTCGACTGTCTGACATCTCCCCTGCCTCGGCAGCCGTGCATTCCCCTCCGTTATACAACAAGCCTGGGCGTCTGGAATGTCATTCCACATGCATCACCAGCTTCTCATTCTACCAGCCCGGCAGCCCACCGCCTTAGCCTCAGATCCACTCTGCTGCCTGTGTGAACCAATGCAATCCTTAATCTGTACCCCTGGTCTGAGCTGAAGGGAGCGAGGGATGGAGGGGGGGGGGGGTCTCCTCATTCTGTTAAGCTGTTTAACTGAGTAACATTGGCTTTTTTAACCCACCAGACCCTTAAGAAAGGACAGAGATTAAACTCCTCAATTATGCAAGACTTCTGACCCAGCATAGAGAAGGAGGGAATGGGAGGTCAGACGGATCTTTGGCTCTAACAGCTGAAGTGAATGAAAACTGCATGCAGGCTTTGAAGCCTTTACCAACATCCTGTCAGAGCAGAGTTTGATGATCCAACCTCACCTTGCAAAGATAAACACAATTCCTTGGAGTAACAGCGTGGCCCACACCACATGCATATCCCAAGCGTTTGCCCCGGCACATCTGAAATAGGCGCTGACAGCACATCCAAGAATGTGTAACTGACTCGTGACTTTTGGTTCCCAAAATACAGCTTCACTGACATTGTAAAAGGCAAAGAGAAAAGGGCACTGGAGACACGAAAGTAGAGAAAGAGCGACTACGCTAGCCGCTCGCAACTTTTCCAAACACATTCATCAGTCATCACTGCATCTATCACTCATTTCTAACATGTCCTCACCACAGCAGGGGCTCCATCTTTGTTTTGGTTTCAAAGTTGCCAAAAGTTGTGTTTAACCCCCTCCTCTGTGTACCCGAAAAGAGCACACACCCCTTTTGCTGGCAGCACGCTCCTAACACTGACAAATCCAAAATAACATCAAAGTCATACTTCGCATTCCAGACTTGAAGGTTTTACTGCAACCAGCTCCCGGCTTGGAGAAGAGTCAGATTTTTAAATTACAACCAAAAACAAAGGAGTTTCTAGGCAGAACTTCAGTAAGCCGTACGTGAATGTGTTTCTAGGTAAGAGTTACATGCAGCTGTACTTTGATGACTCACCCCCGACACACCAATCTGCTCCTAGAGTGACACAGCCACCTGATAAGATGAACCCCTCCTTCTAAAATAACCCCTTCTTGTTAGTCCAGAGAAAGCCAAGCAAACACGTTCCAAGTTTCGAGACTTCGGTGTAACTGCAGCATATTGTCCTTTACACAAACCGGCACTGCTGTCGGAGATTTGTGTATGAGAATGGGAGCGGGTGGCTCACAAAGTGTAGATCAGCTTCTGTCCAATGGCTCTGCCCCCTTTCTCTCTCTCTCTCTCTCTCTCTCTCTGTGTAATGTGGTGAACTGAATACGGCCCACATTCCAGCGTACGACTCACTTCCTGTTACGAGTGAGTGAGAGGCTGGACTGTATGTTCCCGTGTGTACGTGTAAACGGGGCAACGTACACTGCTTGTAGAAGTTAATCAGTGAAGTGTGTCTGTCAGTTTAAAGTCAAGTGAACTAAAATATTCTAATTATAGTGTTTAGATTTATTTTAGACATGAAAAATATAAGGCCAACTCACATGTTGCCACAGTGTCTAGTTGTGTCCTGTGGTTCAAAAGCTTGATTGCTAGCTTCTAAAAGTTATTTTTAATATTTTTTCTCAGCTTTAAGCTGGAATCATCATTTTACCGTGTTTTCAGATAAATGGCATCATTGCATTTAAAAATTTTAACACCTAAAGCTGGCATTTCCAACAAGAACTGTAAATATGTTCATTATCATGCAGTTTACATTTTATTTAGCTCACATATAACCTGCAATAACTCTAGAGCTCATCCCAAGGCAAAACCATGCAATGTTCAGACAATACACAAAAGACCCAAGATCTACATCTCAGGCTCTACAGCCGAATCAGCATGTTAAAATTAATGACAGTACAATTTAAAACAAACAAACAAAACCCATTATCATGGCTTATATGGAAGGGCAAGAGAAATATTTGTCTATTTTAAAAAAGTAGCACGGCTTAGGTTTGGTCCACAGACGTTTGGTCATAATACAAACCGCCATGTATGGCAAAAACTAAATGTGGTAGGACAAAAACTCCCTCATACCAAATGTCGAGCATGGAGGAGGGCTGATATGTTCCTGGTTTACAGACAAAGGATCTGAGACTGCTATATAGCAGGATTTTATATTATGTGGATGAATTCGGGATTGACCCTGGGTTAAGTATGTGAATCAAGAACCAGTTCTTGAAGAGTACCAGTTCCGAGTAGTCCAATTCCTTGTAATCATTAGTCAGTCTGCCTGCCTATCAATCCTGTTTATCGATTCTTGCACTCTCCCTATGATCAGCTGATTTCAGTTTGTGTGTTGAAGGAGGAAGACTGCGGCCCAGTTTACAACGTGGATACGGACATTATTTTATTTTGCTGCCCAAAGAATGCGAGTGTGATGGATAAGGCTCCAGGACAGAAAAAACCTGCATCATACTGTTAAAGCATCTTTGCAAGCACCTGCACAGACCGCATGCTAACGCTAAGCTAGCCAAGAGCCTAGAATGATGTTAAAGCTGATATGTGTTGTTGGCTTTGTGTTCATACCTAAATACTAAAAGATAGATCACGTGTGTCTCCATTAGGATAGGGATTTGTGTTGGTGTGTGGAGGTGTAGGTTTATATTGTTAACTGGTAATTATGACACTGTAACATCAAAGTAACTTAACGAGTAATGTAACAATTTTCTCTCAGGATTGGGACTGAGGACAAAAAATATTCAGAACCCAAGTCGAAATTTCATGTCATAGCAAACCAAAAGTACCGTTTCACAGTCTGTGTCCTAGAAAGTTTTATTTTTAAACATACTCTTGCTCAAAAAGTGGAAACAAGAATTACTTGGTTGTCAACAACAACCACCATTAAAATCATACCAGATGGACGAGCACCTAATGGTTCAATTAAAATAGAAACAATTAATGAGATGCACAAGCACAGTAACCAATTTTAGTCGTGAAATGAATTTTAAAAAAATAAAAACCTCCTGTTCAGCCAACAACTGTTCCACAGAATGGAAACGAACATGAGACGCATTGAGAAAGATCTGTATTGTGCAAAAAGAGAATAAATTATCACTGGATTAGTTTGTCATCTACAGTCACAGATGAGTCTGACTGTCAAGAAACAGTATTATCTGTAACAACCTTTTTTTTTTCCCAGTAGTTCACAAGAACAAATGTGATGATGCAGACATTCCTCTGCTACCAAAAAGCCTATTTTCCCATAAGAGATGATTATGTTAAGAGCTGTGGTTTTGGATATCTAACCCAGTGTAAGGAGTGAGTGATGATGAAAATACAGTTGCACACCATACTGGAGGAGGAGAAGTAAAATCAGTTTGGGTTTAATAAAGGGTGGTTCAGGGTGGAGGTCCACAGCTCCACACAGTTACTAGAAACTATGGCTAAAAATAGTTCAGTGTTGAACGCAGAGTACATGTGAAAATAATGATTATGCAAATCCTTGTCTTTAGTCTTTAGTATTTGTCTGTCTGTTGTTAACATTTGAAAGTTGCAGATTTGGCACATCTAATTTAAGGAACACACCTACACTGGAAAATCTTCTGAAGGAAAATTCATCCCTGAAACCATCGGGGAAGGCTCAGTAGTTGAAAAGCTCTCAAAGACACTCATATGGCTAAAACACAACCCTCTCAATAATGGCCCGACCAATAGATGTGTAACATCTGGAAAGTGGCAGCTGCACAAAACTACGTTTTATTCGTTGCAGAGTGATATAGTGGAATACAACTGTCACAACAGATCATCCATTCCAAATGTTTTCATCCTATTAAATGGTCATTATCAGTTGTAATCGCTTCCATAGATCTCACTAGGAAGCACCATCCTGTGGCTGCTAACAGGCTCAGTAGGCAGTTATCATCTGATCTCATCAGTCATGAACTGACTGCACACTTAAAATCTGCAGTGCACTCATCACCCTGGTAACCTGCATGTGGCTAATCAAACCAATATCTTATAACCCTAGCCAAGTAGCTTTGGTATCTTAACATAAACAGACAGTGTGTAAAAAAAGAAAGGAGTTGCAACTAAAAACGAATTTAAACAAGTAAACGGTCAGACAGGAAGGCAGTCGGTTTAACTATTTGTAAGGACTTTCTTGCAATTTTAAAAAGGAAACATTCACAAAATTTAAACTCAGCAAGACCAGCATTCGCTGCACAGCCTGTTTGAAGGCGGAGGAGGCAGTCTACTTGGGTGTTAACTGATAATGACCACTCAGTGTTCTGAATTTAGTAAAAAGGTACTAAAAAAAGTAACAACAACACACTAACATTTTATACATGATGCTTTGCAATAAGATGAGTGCTTTTTGTTTAACCATCTTATATCATGTGAAAACTTTATTGGTAGATACAAGCTAAAGTTTTGGGATATCATCTTAAGCTTAAATTATAAATGCTGCTTTTTTTTACTCTGCTTGTGAGAATATCTATTAATTGGAAAGTTGGTGGTCTAAAACCTCCTTAGGCAGGAGGATACTGTATCCCAAACTGCCTCAATGCATCGTGTAAGTTTCTATGATAGAAACACTGAATATAACACAAGCTGCACTCGGCCTGCAGTTTAAAGCCCTGGGTGGTCACTAAGGCTCGAGAAGTACTCTATAAATGCCAATAGAATTTTATGAATAAGAGTTACAATCTCTGTAAATCATAACAATTATGCAAGGATGACTATCACTTATAGAACTGACTAAATCAGCATTAGTGCACTTTGGTCACGGTACGCTGAAGGCTGACTTCAGTGTACCGTGACTAAATATGCATCTATTTAGGTGATATTTGATTTTGTACTGGCCTTTGGGTTTAATACAGAATACAGTTCCAGCTTCTACATTTAATGACTGAGCCATTCATCTACCCCGTGGATCAGATCTCACTACAGCTACCGGCAGTAAGAGAGTGAGCGAAGCACTGAGAGAAGGATGGAGACGTATCAGGTTTTCAACCTTGCTGCTGGTGTAGATATGAACAGCCATTTCTGGGTAGGGCTTGTCTGAAACCCAATTCCACCACATCTTTAAAAGCTTCAGGAAGTCCCACTGGACTCCATTCAGTTACTCGTGCCACAACCAATTTCCCCTCCGAGCCATTTTACCTTCACCATTTGTCCTCTTTATAGACTAGGTGAGGCAGTGTGTGTCTGGATCTTTTCCTCCCACCCAGCACTTTGCCCTTATAGGAAAACCTTTAATGAGAAAAATCCATGTAAAAGAAGAAATTATGACACTCGTGCTTCCTAGCAGGACAACAGGAAGATTTCAGTTAGGTTTACAGCTTTGTACAATCATTTAATATGATGCAGAGTTTCTCAAGCGCTGCTACGGGAATACAGCCACAACGCCGCTGTCAAAAAAAGGTTTTATTCTTCTCCTTTTCATTCTTGAACTGAAAATGCAAACTGTCATTCAAAACCAGAGTGAGTTTCATGATCCAGACGTCCTTGAAACGTTGACTTAGAATGAGCCATTGAATGTGTCATTTTGAAAATGTCTGATTGTCACTGAGGAAATAGGTTCTGCTTCGTTTTCCCCCAAAACAGCTTTTTTAATTTTTTTTTTTTAAAGGAGCCAAGTGGCTTAAAGTATACTTGGGGGCTAATACAAAAATTTCATTAATGAAATTAGTGTATTAATATGAAAAAATTAACTACAACAAGCAAAGACAATTGGCCATAATGTAATCTGCCAGGCCAATAGCAAATTACCTTGGTAAATTTAACAATGCATACTTTTTTGCATTTCGTTGCTCTGTACCTGTGACATGTGCAATGACAATAAAGTTGAATTCTATTCTATTCTATTCCATTTTCTACTTCGTTGTTTACATGAACTGGCTCCTTTTTCAACACATGCTCTATGTGCTGTGTCACTAAGATTAACAAACCCGTGTTAGTCAAGTAGGTAACTTTATATAATTCATGTTTGTCTAACACTGGGTCTTGATGGAAGCCACTCAGTTTATGCACTGTCCAATAAAAAGGGGGCCTTCCCTTCAAACCTTTTATTTTGAATGGAAAAATCACATTAAGCCTCAGTCAGGCCTACAGATAGGTTGCTGCCTCCCTGGTAACCACCAGTCATTAGTGAAAGATTTCTTTTCTGACTGGAGGTTACCAGGGAGGCGCTCAAGTTGCTGGTTGTTGCAAAGAGAATACTGCACGTGCTGTACCAAACACTAGCAGTAATTCTGCTTTCTCACTAATGGTAATGTTACCTTTGGATTAAACTCAGAAGAGCGTGGAGGTAAAAAATGACTAAAGAAGCTTACTCCGAGTACTCCAAGACATTTACCTCCTCTATTGTTACATAAGCTCAGCCAGACATCACAAAGACTTCGTACTAAGAAGCCTGTCAATTTTGATCCAAATGATTCAGACTTTTGCATTCTACACACCCAGCATGTCTACAAAAGTCAGTGATGTGGTGTATGAACAGCTGTTGCTTGTAAAGGAAGAAAATAATCATTCAACAAGACAACATTTTTTTCCAAGAAAATATCTATAAAAGGCATTCAGATTATGACTGTCCTAGGCTTCGTGCTGCCTCTTATGCAGGTGTATTATGTGTTGCATTCACTGTATGATGTAACAATACAAACAATACAACTATTGCCAGATTACCTTTTTTTCCATCTAGTTGCTCAAATGAATCTCAGCTAGTGGCACTGTAGCACATTCTTGCAGAAACTAAAACTGCTCAACATGCAGTTGGTGCTTCATATGCATAATTTAGCACAGAAGACATAAATGTGACAGTCCTGAATAAAGCAGTTGGCTTTACTCTGAACATCTGAGCTAATTATCAACCCCATACAGACTCATGCAGCACAGTGGATCCACCCTCCACAAGCTCCTTTGCAACATATGCTTAGTAAACACTTTCTGCGCCTCCTTCTCCTCTGTGACTGCGGTCAAGCATTAACTTTAATCTGCCAATACCTTCAGATCCCCCCTTCGGGCATCCCACACACGCTTTCACCTTCGTAAAACTGAAAAGGTTATGTTTAAGAGGGGGCTAGCTTTTTGGCACATTTCCGATCGAGTCTTCCGTTTTAAATGCCTCCCACGTTTCGTACAAACCCAAAGAACGACCTCAGTGGACTCCCGCTGCACAGCCGGAACAGTTCTGCTCCATGGGCTAAAGTGACGGCCTCAAGCTCAGAGTGGCCGTAGGTGTGTTATGCAAGCCTAATGGATAAAAAGATCATTGTTTTCAAGACGCCTACGGGGATATTTCATGTAACAGATCCACTTGTGAAATCGCAGCTTTTTAACATTTGAGTCTTGGCTTCAGAGGTGGTGAACACTGCTGTGAGAGGGGAATACGAGTCTTAAGTCCTCTGAAGGTGTCATCAATAATTATGTTCTAGCCTCACTCATAAACCAAACAAATAATATGCAGTATGGTTAAATCAGAAAAAAGCAGGAATTACCCAAGAGAAGACTAATAAAATTGTTAGTGTTACTTGAGCTTTTCAACTATGCTAGTGACAATAATGCCTTCTACGCAAGGTTACTGAGACTGCTATAATACAGGTCTCTAACACCTTAAAAGGACATGACTTATGCTAATCTTTTAAATGCAGAAATGTTTAAATATGATCAGGAATTCATACGATTAATTCAAGGTGTCTCTACTTGCAAAGTACAAGTGTAAGCTACTATAATGTGGTTTTACACCGCTTTAAACCACTCCTGCATATCCTGCTTTTTACTGTGTGACCCTGAATTGGATAAGTGTATTAGGAATAGCCCGATGTACATTCACCTTTTTGCAGTGTTGGTATTTTATGACATTTTTTAATCATTTTTAACGACAACATGCATTTTATTCTCGACCTAGTCGTCGAATGCATTTCTCCCGAATAGCAGAGAAGTTATGTTGATGTCCCACCAGTAACATTCTTGTACAAGCGAGATAACTAAGTTGCATAGGGAAAAGTAAATGTTAAAATGGACCTCTGTATTAATTAATTGCTTATAATATAATATAATATAATTTTTGTTTTTATTGAATAGTTATGTTTTTTTCACTCTTAAAAAAATTTTTTTGGCTGAGTAAAATCTGTTTTTCAGGCCAAAAAACCAATGATATGGTTAAACCTTTCCTCTAGTAAAATCCCATAACTGCAAACAAAAATTTGCTGCCGTGAAAATTTTTTACAAGTCAATTTAATAAAAGTTAACAAGAAGCTGACGACACAGGAAACAAATCTTTTAAAGAGAGAGAGAATTCGTCTCTTCTTTCTAAATTGACTTAGAAGGAAAAAGGATGTTTGCTTGTTCTTGCCAAAAATCAAGCCTTCAGAGAGTATTCAAATGGCCGATGATCTTACCTGCTTCTGGGCAAGAACATGGATTCTTTGATGAAAACTGAGCCAGACAATAGGATGTACCAGCAGCTTCCTATGTCATCAGGGCTGAAAGACAAAAAGAGACACATTAGTACGGAATAAATTGACGGTGATATTTTGACATGAAGCTCTCTCTCTCTCTTTCACTCCCTCACTCCCTCGCTCTCCTCTAAAATACTCTGGATCCCGATCTGATCGGCCATTTGCAGGGTGAATGGAACAAACATGATCCAAAACGACCCTATCCGACAATAAACAGGACCCAAAGGGTTAGCAGCCGACATCCTACTGGCATCGTAAGACACCACCAGGCATCCTAATGCTATACAGCTATTCTGGCTATTAAATAACAGGTTTGCATATTTAATTTCATTTGTTGGTGTGCATAACAAAAACAAAAAAAAATATTATTGACAGAAATTCCAAAAAGAAGGGGTCCCCGCTTAATCTATGCTGCTACATAAGGGTCACTGTGGGGCATGGATTTCATCATCAATGGGTGTACCAAGGTGTACAAGGTTCTCTGCAGACTTGTATGCACAACAACTACACTAGAAGGTCACTAAAAGCACAAAGAACCTCCAGGTAGACTATAAAGTCATATAATAAGAACAAGTAGTGATCTGTGGAGTCTGCAGCTCTCTTTGTGCATGCCCACAAGGCAGAGCAGTCCCTGCTTTAACCCTCTACGACAGTAAATTGTTAATGTTTATGTACAAATCAATCTATTGATTGAGATAATTTGCTGTGTGTGTGTCAGTTCACTTATCACTATTTTCTGTGCAGGTACTGTGGCTGAATGCATCAGTGATGCAAGACTGGTCGCTGTACCAAATGATTAATAAAAATTAAAAAAAAAAAAGCAGCGAGAAAGGAAGCGAGAGAGAGAGAGAACTGTGAATGAACTGAAGACTCATTTCTGTCCTCACACAGCTGGGAAAATGGGCCTCTGAAGTAAACTCACACTGACCCCTGGATGATGCAGCCGACTGTCAAGTCCTTATAAAATGACGGGTAAACAAACCCACACTAAACACTTAGATCGTGCACTTTTTTCAGCTTTAAGAATCATGTAGCAGTGCATGTGAACTACAGGCCTTATTAAGGAACATCAAAAGACTCCACCGAGGAGAATTTGCCTACAGATAAACAACTCACTAAATATAATCTTCAGAAATTAAATTTGGTCTGTCAGTGTTAATAAACTATGCTGCTAATGTTGAAAGGATATCCTCAGGTTTTAAAATGCATCAGTTTTGTCTCTGTAATCATCTCGTTTATCCTTGTGTCATCACACATACAGCAGGGATTGTACTGAGATCATCTCAAAATGCTGAACCTTCTATCCATGGCACATGCAGGATTATCAAAGAGACACATATGTTAACCTAATGAAAATGTAAACAAACAAAGAAATAATAATAATAATTTTTGCTTTTATCTATACAAAACTAATTCTATGCAGAGTGCATCAAAGGGAATCGACATATATACCTGCTGTGCTGGTGAGATAAAATATAAGGAAGCAAAATGCTGCTGTACCAGCATAAATTGTGAGTTATGTGTTACTGGATTTAGTTAAGTAGAAACTTATATCAAAACAGATAACACTGGAGACATTGCGATGCATTTTTTAGGTAATTACAACAGCGATCAATGACATTTTTGACTGTTTTCTGAGTCCTAAAAAAAAAAAAGCTATCAGACGTGCTGAGAAACGCACCTCTGACAGGAAAGAAGAAGCAAAAATCCAGAGAAGGAAGTATTCCCGTGACATGTAACACTGATACCAACCTTCAGCAGAATGGGGAATCTGACATGAATCGTGAAGTCTTAGCAGTTATGGTAAATGGTAAGACATGCAAATACTCGTAAACTGATGTAATTTATGCCACCATAACAGTTATGGTTATTTTGTCAGTTAATACGTTTCCAGATTGAGCTGAAAACTACAAAACCAAAAAAAAAAAAAAATTAAATAAAATGCCATTGCAATTATATTTGACTAATCAAGGTAAGGTTTTGCATGTTTAGCCATGTATTATAAAGTCCGGTCAGATATATCTGATTAGAAACAGAACTATAACAAATACAACATATGATAAAGTTTTCCAGCTCTTAGCAGAGGATCAATAAAGTATACATTACATTCACTGAGGTTTGTGGACATTTGTTTATGCACAGTCCTGTCACAGCACTGACCTACTGCAAGGTTGCATGCACTTGTTGCATGACCCAATTTGTGCCATGCTTTGGATGTTTCGGTGGCCTCACATTAAATTCTAGACTGCGTTCGTATACAGAGGGGTTCAATCTCAGTCAGTCGACTCAATGACTGCAAGGTGCCCTGGACCTATGGCTGCAAAACAAGCCCAAACGTTCACTCCTCCACCATGATATGTGAACTGCTTGTGCTAGACATGGTACTTGTTTAATCCTTTTCCTAATTGGACTGTCATGAACTTTAACATATTAACTGTGGCCTGAAGAGCCTGAGGTCTGGCGCTTGGGTTTTGTGCAGTTTATCAAATAACTGCCGTAGTAAGAAACCCATCAATCCCATATAAAGACTTATTTCTCTTTGCCACGAATGCACAAGATGATCCTAACATCAGGCTAAAATAAATGCTTCTCTATACAGCGCCTGCCTCCAACAGTCTGTTTATTAGTCGGTACTTTGAAACGTCACCGTCTCACAGAAGATGAAATCAAATCTTGTACTTGAAGGTTCTCTGGTGGTGTTAATAAGAGAGCAGCTTGAGTTATTATCTCTGAGCATTAACACCTGGTTCAAGTGAGACTTTTTAATTGGCTAGATAATGAAAATCAATAACCAGTCGCACATCTGCAAGGTGGGACTGGTTTACAGAAAGGTAAAAGATGGGTGCCCTTATTATACATCTGCTTCTTCACAGAAACGTATATCCACACCCACCATCGCTGTGCTGACTGAGTTTTTCCCCCTTTTAATCAAAGGGTACAAAGTCTTGCCCCTACTTCCTCCTCTCGACATTTTCCTTGCACAACTAATGAGGCTGCAGACAGCACACCCTACTGACACGCAGCAAATTCTTCCTCGCTCCCTCCACAATCATCCCTTCTCTTTTTTCCCCCTTTTTCTCCACTGATCTTCATCTGGTTCCCTGCAGACTCGTTCAATCCTTTTTATGGCTCTTCTTTGCATTTGGATACGACAAGAAATGAAATGTTCAATTATTAATTGCCTGCATGCAGGGAGGGAAGCGAGGGAAGCACCTCACATGGCTGAGGAGTAGGAGGAGAAGATACAACACCAAAAAAAGTAGGAGATAGAAGACTCTTATGTGGAGCGACAGCTTGACTGAACTGGGTCATGAGTACTGGAAGCGATAGTCAAATGCTAAGCATCATCCACCAAAACCCTCACAGGGAAACCTTTAACAGTGGGGAATCTGGTTGATCGCCATGGAGGCAGCAGCAGGGGTAAAATGGGGACAAAATTATTATGACAAAGACTTTGACAAAATTAGGTTTGACTTTTACAAAACCGTTTCATTCAGGAGTAATTGCCTTTTGTAAATACAAAAGGAAATCGTAGTTGGCTGTTAGAAAAATTATTTTAGAGGCTCAAAAATTCACAGTTTAGCTGTTCTGAACACCAAGGTTTGGTGATTTTCCCTTTCCATTAGTGTGCTACAGATTTTTTTTTTTTTAACAGAAGATTTACTAAGCCCAAAGTCCACACCAACAGTAATGACTTAAAAATTAAGACTGTATTTCCAGCATGTTTCAACAGTCTGCTTCATGTATGTTAGAAGTTTAGATTATTATACTATACTACAGATTGTCAAAAGCTTTGCATCTTTGATTAGATGGTCTGTCTTTAACACACATTACAGCTGTGGAAAAAAAATCTATTTACATTTGTGCAAGTAGACTTTTCTAAAAACTTTATTCATAATTGACTTTCGTCATTTCAATTAACTACAAATGCAATTCTTTCTATGCAACAGAATATTGTAAAATACATATATTAAAAAAAGGACAATTTTCAATATATTATTGCATGTACTATTACACTTTTTACACGCACGCACGCAATCAGGAGTTTTCAAAACCCTAGAAGTATTTCTACATTCACATTAGGTGCATAAATAAGCGACTATTTTAACTTGTTATCGTCTTGCTTGACTCAGGAGACTACCAGTCTCACAATGTTGTGCTGATATTATGAAATAAAGCATTTAAGTTTTCAAATGTCCAACAAACGCAAACTAAAAAAAAGGGGGGGGGGGGGGGTTTTGCCGGGGG
>VUQR01029428.1:5437-17285 GCA_015108515.1 Hemichromis elongatus
AACTAATAATAATATTTCAGAAACTGGATGAAAATTCCTTGTTGATATCAGAGGTCAGAGGGAAATGGTCCGACTGCTTTGAGCTGATAGGAAGGAAACAGTAACTCAAACAAGCACTCACTACAACCAAGTTATGCAGAAGAGCATCTCTGAACAGACAACATGCTGAACCTTGAAGCAGATGGCTGCAGAAGACCACACAAGGTGCTAGAGCTATCTGCCAAGAACAGGAAACTAAAGCTATAATTCACACAGATTCATCAAAACTGGACAACAGAAGACTGAAAAAACATTTCCAGGTCTGATGAGTCTCAGTTTCTGTTGCCACATTCTGGTTTGTCTTGGCACACTTTGTCTGAACACCACTGCCTACCTGAGCGTTGTTGTGAACCATGGACATCCGTCATGACTCCAGCAGACTGGAACATGGGTACAGAACATGTACCCTGATATCAAACCGACCAAAAATGTGACAATCAGTTTGTGATGTGTTGCCACAAAACTCTGATCATCTCTAACTGGTTTCATGAACATGATAGTCACCAGATCTCACTCCCTTTGGGATGCGGTGGGACGGGAGATTGGCATTTTGTTTGACGATGCAGATTTTAAAGGGACAAACTGGTTACCCCACACTGTCTTATTAACCTTTAAATATTACTCATTTCATTCATTAGTTTGATGGCTGGAACAACAGCCTGCATTTTCTTTACTGTGTGAGAGTTAAAATAGAGGGAAACAGGAAGTTTTAGACTACATGACTGGGCGTGTGTGGCGTTAATGTGAACAGTCAGTACCTCAGCTTGTTTCTGCTGCAGACCGGCGTCGCTCGCCCGAAGGTAACGCTTGGTGGCTTCTTCATCCATCATCTGAAACAAACACACATTTCTTCTTATACATGAGAGGGTCAACATCTAGATATTTACAATGAGTCTGGATTCAAACTCTTTAAGGCTGAAAAACACAGTGAGGTACAACAAGAAAAATCTATTCAAGTCCAAGTAAAAAAGGACAAGGAAATTTTGTGTTCTGCTCTTCGTTATTATTAGAAATGAATGGAAATTACCAAAACAGACAGACAGATTTCAGAGACTAAAATATCTTGATGGGAACATCAGTTAACTTTTTGTGATCGAAGAAAGCAGCCGGACCTTTTTTTAGCTTAATGAAGAAATTTCATCTGAGAGAATCATTTAGTTCCAAAATTAATGGAGTCCCTGATATTTACTCACATTGCAGGTGGTCCTGAGACTCGCTGATCCAACCTGTAATCATGTACGTTGGTGCCCCGGCAACACCCTCAAACACAAAGTGGCAGCAGTGGACACTTTCCATTGTTTTTAACATCCACCTGATAACAAAGCCTCCGCATGCAGGTAGGCCATCCCTGCACTGCCAGCAGACAGCAAACGCACCACGTACGCTGGACCATAAACTCCACTTAATGCTGTCCTGAAATCCCTGCTCATGAAGTTTAATCCCCACTCACACTTTGGCCACTGTGCACATAACTGTAGCGCGGTCAGCGACTCACAAGAAATTCACCCTTTGGCCCATCTGACTACGTGACCCACACCTTGATTCACACCTTGGCCCCTGCAACCCTTAACAAGTCTCATGATTATAAGTTACATCAGGATCATCTGCGAGGTGACTCTCCAACAATGAGTAAATACCTCAGACTTTCCACCAACTTCCAGAACTGAAGACGTCTCTTGCATCAGCAGTGAAACTTCAAGAAACCTGAAAAGAAGTTCAGTTGCCTGAAACTCAAGAAGTACCCGAAGTCTCAAATGTCTTAATGCCAGCTGATGATTGTTAATGTCAACATGCTGATAATCCCTGCTTAACAGGCTGAAACAACAAAAGATTACCCGATTTAAAGGATTAGGAAAAGCTAGCACTTGGAAATCTTTCATCTTTAACGCCATCCTTGCTGTAATCTCTTAATCTACTCTATGACTAATAGCTGAAGCCCTCAGATAAGTTTCACCTGGAAATACAGTGAAGTGGAAGACAAACCAATCATTCAAACTTCAACCTATTCCTAATATAAATTATTTGAAATGTAATCTGCAAATTCTCATTGTTTGAAAAGTAAAAAAAAATACTTGTCCTCAGTAGTTTTTCAGTATGATTTTTTATGGCGCATTACTACTTTATTAATTGCGCATAAGCAAAAGTGAAACAGTACAGTACAGCTACTCTCCATTTCCATGTCATTAATTAAAAGTTATCAGACTATTTACCAGAATTGTCTGGTAAAGTTTCTGGTAATGAATAAATGACAGAGCTGAAATATTTCAGGTCTTTTCAGCCACTCACAGAAATCTCCACTAAAATCCAAAACAAAAGAACAAATGTTCCCTCCACTCCCGGCTGACAGCTCCACTTTTAAAACCCTGCATGCTTCCCATCACGTACCCATAAAAGCTGAATTATTCTCATTTCTGAGGCTCTTACCTTGAGCTGATGAAAAGTTGTGTGACTGGAACAAAGAGGAAAACAGAGCTGGCAACTTAGTCATCAAGCAGCAACAAGAGACGGAGGAAGCGAGTGTCTGCCGTGTGTTAATAACAGACGGTTTTAACTCTGTTGTGTTTGTCGCTGTGCGGATTGACAGACGTCACATACAGCGACACACGCGTGGTAAAGCCTGGCATTATGGGAACACAGGTCGCAGTAACCCTGAGTCCTCTGTATTAATGCCAGGCTGCAGGGCAGCAGACACAAACATTATCAAACACATAATAGCAGGTGTGTGTCCATGTGTGCGCACACGCAGCACTGACTGCATATTCCACCGAAACGCCTGACGTTAACACGCCACACGCAGGTGCTGCAGTGACGGCCAGCTTTGACCTTTCTGTAGAAACTGAAATGTTCGTGTGAGGAGTTAAATCCGAGCTGAGAGGCGCGATCACTGCTTTGTGATCCAAAAACCACACCTGTGCACACACTCCGTATCTGAGGATTAGTGGTTTGCTTCTGCAACTAATTATTAAACTATCAGTGTATTATCTTCTTAAGAGTCAGGAAGTTGTGATGAATACTGTTTGTGATGTTCGCCAAGTGAGCCAAGATGTTTGGACGTTCTACTTTGTCTGGTCTGAGATGTTTGCTTGGAGAATCAGCACCTCCCAGACTGAGGACGTGAAGAACAGGATGGGGGAGAAAGATGGAGTAAGATCTTGCTCCAATGAAGGAGTTGAAGTATCTTGGGGTTTATGAACGAGGGAGATGTACCCATCTGTGGTGAAGAGAGAGCTGAATATGAAGGCAAGTTGTCGTATTACTGATCAATCAATGCTCCTGGTCTTAGCTGTCACTGTAACAGTAAGGTTGCAGATATAAGCAGCAGAAATTAGCTTCATCTGAAGGCTGTCCACATCCACAGGAGCCTGCAGAAGGGGTCCAGAAATCTGACTATCAAGCCCACGTGGACGCCTCCCAGGTCCGGTGCTTCTTGTCAGTCTTCAGTCTGGGCATCTCTGCTTAGGTAGCCACTACAGTAGCGCCTACGACGTAACCTTCATAAGTGGCAGCGTATTCATGACTGTATGTGTTGTGTATTATGTATTAATTAAACTTGTGGTCAATGCTGTGACTATTGTCCCTTCTTGTCTCCCTGCTCTTTGCTGTGACATTGCAAAGTGCGCTGTGAGAGTCACGTCTAAATGGTGTACACATATATTTTATAAAAATCCCACTTTTTGACATATTTGGTAGTTAGCATAAATACTCTGTAAGCTGCAGAAGATGGATGAATGTAGGAACACCAGCACAGGATGTGAAAGTGAACTGATAACTTCATTTTTGTTTCAATTTGAAAACATCCTTACGTGGAACCTTTATTTGTGTGTGGTGATTGGTTAATGGATCATTTGACTGCTCTTCCAGAAAAAATCAAAGTACTGCTTCAGTCGTAGACATTCTCAACATAGTCTATAAAGCATGTAAAAGACAATACAAGTAAAAGAGCAACGCTTCATATGTTCATTGTTTTTATTCTGCAGGATAGCAAAGCGGGCCTAAACAATGATGACCCTCCACTGCCGTCTTTTTTATCCTCCAAACATGCGTGTTGGACAGTTTTGCCAGAACTATTCCTGCATTTCTTTCATCTGTACAAAGACAATTGTCAATAAAGTGTTGTCATAGTCTTTGTGTCACAGTGGACACATCTGTGGTACCTTCAGGTTAATTTTCACCTCTGTTCTTGATGGGATCTTTGCAGCACATCCAGAGTCGTTTGTTTTATCTATTCACAGACCATTTGCTTGGATTTCATTGAACTCTAAGGTCTTTGGAGAATATTTGTTTGCACTGAGCTTGTGCTTGAAAATCTTTAGCATTTGCAGAGCGAGCAAAGCAAAGCAGCACATCCATACATTGTAATTGCAGCTGAAGTGTGGTTTATGTTACTCGGTTTTTCCCAGCTAACAGACTTTCTCTGTCTTTATTTATTGGGGAAGGGAACCTCTACAACCCACACACCTGACTCCAGGCAGCTTTTGAAGGAGTCACCAATGACAAAAATAGGAACCTGTGGTTTAGTTAAGGACAAACACAGTCCCAATATGCTTGCTGCACAAAGACTTTTTTTTTTAAAGGCTTATTATTATTACCAGAGCACAGTTCTTCAGTCTGAGCACGTTCTATTTACAAATCTCTATCTAAAGATACTTCTGACACTCAACATCACCATTATTTTTCCCTTTTTCGGGACTAGAGGAAGTGGAAAGAGACGTGACACCTCTGCAGACACGCCGTGAGTCACATGTGCAGTCGCACATTACTTAATCTAAACATAACCCTCGCAAAACCTTTCATGACTTATGTTTAGAGAACTTTAGGTCAAACACACACACACAGAGGAGGGAGTGTGTGTATAAGTTTATTGGTGTGATACAAGATGATATAAACCAAATATTCACTGTTTACACAAACATTAAAGGCTACAGTCTGTCCATAAAGCATTTAAATCCATATAATCAAACATTACTCATCATCATCATCATGATAACAAAGTCATAACAGCTAAATCAGGAAGAAATAGACACACAGTCTGCACATGTGACTGTGTGCTCACACTCACACACACACACACTAACAGCCCTGTGTAAGAAGCATGACATACAAAAAGCTGTAGAAAAATACTCTTAAAAAACCAAACACACAAAACAACATCAGCAGCAGCAGCAGCAGCAACTTGGAATGTTCTGGATGTGAGTTAGAACTCAGCAGGGAAGGTCAACGGGGCAATTCGTTTGGCAACTCTTCCACTGGTTTCCCTAAATGAAACAAATTCACGGCCTCCAATTGTTCATTAGTGGGCATGATGAGTGAAACATTTCCACATTTGTTTTAAACTTACACCTCAGGTTTTACAAACTCAAAGTTTTCACTAAATCTGCTTTCTGAAACGAAAGCCCGGATAATTGCTGGATGTAGTATGAGCAGCATGCAGCCTTTTGAATATCTGGTGGCAAAAAACAGAAATCCCCGCCTGCATATCCACTAGCTCCAGCAGATCTCCCAGAAGTCTAAGGCGCCAGTCACAAGCCTAGAGAGTGGTTGGCAACCACCTGGCAACCACTGCTCACTAGGAAAAAATGAAACGATGTCTTCCAGTCAAATTAGAGACAGCCACTGCAAACTGCTAACAACCAACAATCACAAGAAGTTGCTGTCCCTTTCATTGTGACTGATTTCTCCTAGCAACAGCTAGCAACAGCCTGCCAACCGATTGAGAAATACATGATTTACCTTAGAGACCACAAGTGACCAGGTGACCAACCACTCTCTAGGACTGTATGACTGAGGCCTCAGTTAGCATGAGTACTCAGTTAGGGCTTTACTCTGTGGTATTGATGCTTCTTTGCTGTCTGCGCGAGTATTATTTTCTCAGATATGAGGCAAACAAAACAAACAAAAACAGTTAACATTAATATTTCAGTAAATTCAGTGTGAGGCAGTTAGCTTAAAGCATAAATGTGGTAAACATGTGTGTAAATAGAGGCAACACCCCAGTGGTCACTCGCAGTATTGCAACAAAACAAAAATTCAAACTTTATTTTTTTCCCCAAAGCTCTCCGTGTTTAAAGAATTTTTTTATAAAAACGCTGTCAAGGACACGTAAACTGCAAACAAACCGTCTGTTACGAGTTTTAATCGGTGAAGTCTTAATATCTTTTTTCTTCCTTCTTGTTCAGCTACGGTGTGAAAACTGCTACTGTTGGAGAGTTGGACCTAAACGGCTTGTAAATACACAGCAAAAGCTAACGTAGCTTAGTGCTAACGCTATGAAAACACATCATTAAACACTCTATACTGTGCTACATTTGTGCTTCGTATTCTAGCTGGCGCTAATTTGGCAGTTAATCGTTTGTGTTAGTGAGTCTGCTAGCTTTAAACTACAGTCTGACTTTCTGATACATGAGATAAAGCTCGTATGTCCTATGTTAACATTTGGATTAATACTAATGTTTCCACATTAGCAAGACATTATAGTTATGCTTTATAGGCAGTTTAAATATTTGCTTTTCTTGCGTGTCATCCACTTTAATTAACATTTAGGTTACTTTTATATAAAAGCTGGGTAAGACTTTATATCAAGTCCCCCAATTTATCATTTATAATAAGCGTGTTATTAACTGTTTATTTTACTAATGATGTACCTGTAAGCCAGAAACTTTAAAGGCTAATGATCCACATTGTTCTAACTTCACCCCTGAAGACATTTTTCATCATCGTAAACAAACATGAATAAACACAGCTTGTAACTACATTGTTCTATGTTATATACAAAAATAAAGCTTGTTTTACATGTACATGTACTATTATACAGCATGACTGGGGTCGGGAGGGTCAGTTACAGGTTTCTATCTGAAAGAAGATAAATGTAACAAACAGCTGTGAGAACAAAGTCTTACATGTTGACTATTAAAGTTGCCCGAGATACATTTGTGGTTTGAAGCACTTTCTGACGCTCACACAGCAGCTTACACTCACACACACACGTACAGTACGACATTGTACAGGTAACAAATTTGTTTTTGTTTTGTTTCTTTTTTCTTTTTTTACTGCTAGGCACTATAGAGTGAAGCATTGTGGGAAACCGAGTGCTCGGCTGGTCGGTTTTAGCAGCTTCAGCGCTAAACGCCTGAATATCATTAAAATGTTCGGTTTCATAGCTACTTTCCGGGAAACATTCCTCAATTTCTCCTGAAATACTAGACTTAGCTTCTACTTGCAGGATATTTAACACAAACACTGATGCAAACAGTGATCGTTTTGCAGCTGTGACGCCACAGCTGCAAAACGATCATTAATCTGTTAACTGCTGTTATTGAAATATTTTTAAAAATAGGAATAAATGAGTTAGGTAAGTAAGTGGAACTATTCTGCTCATTCCCAGCTCTATATATTACTAGAGTAGCTTTGCATAAGTCACAGTTTATAATAATCCTTCTTAAGTTTATACTGGACCATGTCTGAAACAAGCTGTTTTAGCTTCTCCCATGTTACGACACAGTTTTTCAGAAATCTTGAGGAGTATTTCCAGCAATGTAGCTCACGAAAATGATGGTGAAATGGAGTTTTTCTGCCTTAATGCTGATAAAAGTTTTACTACGAAGTTCTTGGAGTTTTTGGAAACACAGCATGTGCCATCTGACACACATGAACATCACAACATTGGGTTTTTCCTCTAAGGCCTTAGTCACACAGGCCTGGATGCTGGTCAGCAAACTCCAATCTGCAACTGCTCACCAACTGCACGTCAAGCATCACACTTTTACAAGTTTTCCTACTGCTTGGTGACCAGTTGGCGAGCACTTGCAGACAAGCTGGCATCACTGATGCAACCTCTGTGACTAAAGCGACTAGAGCAATCACTAGGAGGCTTTGGCTTGGACTGGTTGAACTGCTTAAACTAGAAGTTTTGAGCAGCATCTGTTTAATCAGTTTCACCTATCCAACTCAAGCAACCACTCGCCAGCTGATCTGGGGATACACATCTTTAAGCAGTCGTTCGGCCTGTGTGACAGAGGCATAAGATTAGTGTAATTTGTAACAGAAGCAAGAAGCTGTGAAATGAAACCACTACTGAATGTTTGATGTTAGAGTTTAACTGAGTAAACAGTTTACTGTTTCAATGGTTGGAAGTTAAGTTTGAAGGTAAAGTTTTATTATTGTTATTTAACCAAGTAGTTAACCTTTCAAGACAGATGACCGTCCCTCCCTGAGCTTGGTTCTGTCAGAGGTTTCGTCCTGTTTACAGGGAGTTTTTCCTTCCCATTGCAAATACGGGGTCATCTGGCTGATGGGCTTTTCTCTGTATTATTTTAGGGTCTTTAACTTACAATATAGAGTACCTTAAGAGATTTGTTATTGTGATTCGGTGCTATACAAATAAAGTTGAATTAAACTGAATTGAAACTTTTCACAATAAAACCATTGGTGTTCTCTGTGAATTCACTTAGCTGAGATGAAGCCCCAGGAAGTGCAATGTTGGTTCAAACTCAAAAGTATCTTAGTATAAAGTCCAGCATGAAGCACTGAGCAGCGGCCATTTTTGTTTCTGTGATGTTTGTATGCTCAAACTTGAACATGTTGAGTAATAAAAATCATAAAATCAGAGTTCAGTGTTTAGTGACTGGTTGTAAAGATGTCATTTCCAGTCATTAACTAGCTAGCTACTTCGTTACAGTGCTGCTCACACAGCATCTGAAGGCTATTCATAAAGATATAGGCACAGGTAAGAAACGCGTGCTGTGGCTGATGATGACATCACTTCCTTATGGAATGAATGAGAGCTTGGAGCAGGAAGTGTTTGGTGAGTGCATCTGTGTGTGTGTGTGTGTCAGTCGGTCAGGTATGTGTGGATGTAGATCTGTTGTTGGATCCAGGGGGTGAAGTGTGTGACGTTGCTGTAAACCCCGGGTCCAAGCACTTTACTGAAGCACACGCTGCCCCACGACGTCAGGCCGAACAGCGTCCAACGACCGCTGCTCTCCTCACACACCAGCGGGCCGCCACTGTCACCCTGAACACATAGACACACACCAACATTAAACACACTGTAAAACTGTGTGGCCTCGGTACTTCATGCTGGATTTTACGCTCAGTCAGCTGTTGGTGCAGATGTTACCATGCAGGAGTCGACGGTTCCAGCTTCATAGCCGGCACAAAGCATTCTGGGAGTAATCGTCTTCATGTCGAAGTAGGACTGACACTGAGACAGCGAGATGATTCGGACCTCCCCTTCCTGCAGTTTAAAGGGCACTGCACACAAACACACAGGATCATGAAGGATCACGATTTCCTTTCTAAGAATCTGAAAGAATGAGAGCTGTTTTCACACGTAGGACTTCAAATATAAGCAACTCTTGGCAGCTAACACTGTGGTAAAAACTAGTTTTGCTAAGTTTCATACATCTTTATTCACTGGAAAGTTTGGGAATCGATCCCCGGTTCCACATGTTACTCCCAAGTTTCTTTGGACCAGATACTGAACCGCCACTGTGTGAAAGTTACAAATCGCTGTATGACCGTGTGTGCGTGTGTGATTAGGTGATTGAGACGTCGTAACAGTCCCAATTGTGTGGTGTCTCTTTAAGACACCTTGAGGTAAGGGTTAGTGATGTCATAAGAGTGCGCCACTGCCCTCTGTGGAGTATGAGAGCAACGTGCATGGACTTGTTTGGACCTTACGTCTTTTACCTCTCTAACATTTTGCAACGTTACAGGTTGTAGGAACACTGTCCTTCATGTATGATAAAGCAGCAGCCGTTCAACCGGGCCTTGTAAGGTTGATGAAGAGAGTGCATTTAAGGACAAGCACTGTGGAAGTCCCATTGCCAGTGTAGTCAGGAGTTATTCTGACTGTCCTGCTAAGTGTTTTTGCCACTCCTGTCAACCACTGAGTACAACCCATGGTACAACATAAAGTAGAAAGCCTTTTGAACAGATGGGCAGATCATGATGATGATCAAGAAGAATCCTGCAAAAAACTTGGTGAAAAATGGAATAAAAAATAATAGACTTGGTGTTATTTTTAGAGCGGAGAGCCACCAGATGCACATGCTGGGGTGCATCTGCTGGATTCTCAAATATTTTCCTGAGTGGAAACAATCAGCTGCGGCAGCTGCATCGGAGCTGGAAATCGACCCGGCCACACCCGGAGCATTCCCGGGATCGGCGTCGGTCCTGTGACGCACGTGCGGGGGTTAGCAGTGAGACCAGACCGTCACATCTCAATCCAAACAATCTTTTTACTAAACTAGACTAAGAGTTTTCTTCCTTAACTGCAACTTTACAACCATCCAGGATGCTTTCCAAACCAAGCTGCAAGATTTCTAGTTTATGTAACAATCATCTTACCATTTATTAATAATGGTTGCTGTACAGTGATGGAGTCTAGATTTAGAGCGCTTGAACACAGCGATGGATGATAAACTGAGTTATATCCACTCTCTCTCAGACTGTCGGCCATCTGAATAACAAACTCAGACCGAGAGCAGAGTCTCTGTGACTCAGCTCATTCTTTCTGCTTTCAAAAAAAGCTGCCAGGCTGATGCTTTTCAATTAGTAGATAGAGAAGACAGAGAGCAGGACTCTGTAAAGTCTAAATGCACCAACTCTACATGACGAGCATTAAACTCCGGTAGATGAAAAATGATTCAACGATTTGTGTTACAAACAAACAAACGTCTGAAAGCGTGTGTATGCGTATACTTACTTGTGTTACAAGGACAAAAAGAGAGCTTAGTCTGAGGTTATGAGTGGGATAAGGCCACTAAATAACAAAGAATGACGCATGTGTGTACTCACTCCTGTTGCCCATGTGACCCCAGCCGGTGATGTAACAGTAGGAGTCGGGTAAAGGCAGCTGGCCGGGCTGAGGCAGACACACCGGTCTGACGAAGGCCGTCTCCTCAACCTGCAAAGATCAACTCGCCTCGTCAGTCCATTGCGATCGCCACAGATAATCAATCCAGTAAACCAGCACGCTCTGACCTCAGAGTCCAGCTCCACTATACTGATGTCGTAGTCCACCACTGCCCGGTTGTAGCGCGGGTGTACGACGATGGAGCGTACCCCGCGGCTCTGACTGTGACCGCCTGGGTGGTCCAGGTTGTTAATGCCCAGCACCACTTTCCACAGGTCCGCACTCTCTCTCCTGTGAGACACACACACACACACCTTTAGTGTCTGAGGTTAAATTAAATTGTGGCTCATTGACGACACATCCTGAAGCACCCCCCCATCCCCCGCCTCACCCCTCGAAGCAGTGTGCGACTGTCAGAGCCCACCTCCGGGCGATGAGGACGCAGCCGCAGACGTGCCCGCTCTGACCGCTCTGCAGCGAGCACTGCCAGGGCCACGCCCCGTGCCGGGACACCCGACCACCCAGAATCCGTTTCTTCCTGTGAGGGTGAAGGCCCCCCGCCTGGCGCAGACCGCACTCTGACGGCAACAAAGAGACAAACGTGCTGTGAGGCTCCACTGGATTTGTTTATGACGAGCCGCAACAGCCAACCAGCAGTTCCTCTAACGTCCACTTGAGACTCCGAAAGTCCATCAGTCCCATAGACTTCCATGTTAAAATGTCCAAATTCACACCAGAAATATACATGTTTACAGCCCAATAGAGAAAACTGGACACTGATGCTTAAAGTTACATTCTTGGGGGTGCGGTCTCTTTGACTGACAGCTGGATGTTGACTTGACCTCTAGACTGTCTCTGTGCTGTTGGAGCCTTTTTGGAGCATTTTTAAATAACAACAACAACAATAACAATAATAATAATATGTGTGGTTTGTGGTTGATTGTACTAACAGAC
>VUQR01029446.1:4989-15140 GCA_015108515.1 Hemichromis elongatus
TTTCCTTACAGCTCCTTAGACTACAATGACCTGGATGACTGAGAACCTTCACAGACAATTTATGTTGTGC
This sequence comes from Hemichromis elongatus, assembly GCA_015108515.1. Classification (NCBI taxonomy): domain Eukaryota; kingdom Metazoa; phylum Chordata; class Actinopteri; order Cichliformes; family Cichlidae; genus Hemichromis; species Hemichromis elongatus. Next base: position 5,060 of record VUQR01029446.1, read on the forward strand.
TTTTTCAAATGAAGGATGTGACCACACCTGGTGAGAAAATCCACTCTGCAGCACACTGTTCCTGGCTATTTCACACACATCACAGGTGCTGAACTTCCACAGCTGAGCTGCTATGGCATACTCCTCCATCAGTGGTTCCTCAGAGGATACACAAATAGCAGATACGCTTTATTTAAACTACAGAAATGGATCGAAATAACAAATACTGTAGTAGTTAGGCAAACATTTATTCTGATATTTTTTTTACCTTTGTGTAGTGGAACAACATGGGATCATCTGTGGACAGGGACACACACAGACCTTTGTGCAGGAAGTCTTTCAGCGGGCTTTTGGAGTATTCCAGGAACAGGCCATTGTTGCTGAGTGGAGACATTGCAATTGGCACCTGGGCCAGGTAGTACAGGTACTGCAGCACTGGGCTCTGTAGGACATTTCACAGTTAGAGGTGCTGCCCGTGATTGTGAAGGATGGAAAAACGTACACAAATATACACAGTCATTTATGCTAATACTGAGTGAGTTAGTGCCTGTACTTTAGCAGTGACCTTTGGGATATTCTGGAGCTCATAAGCAATGCTTTGTGAAATTCAATTCATTTACTGGGTTACAAGTCGGGACAGTCTTAAGTACCTTCCTTAGGTTGAGTCCATGTGAGATGTTGTCAGCAGTGAGAAAGGCAGAGACCAAATGAGTGAGTGATCCAGCTTCTCCACAGTGGGGACGGAACTGGAAGGTGTTTAGTCCACACTCTCTACACAAGACGCACAAGCAACTATATCATCACATAACCATCTTCATCACACTGAGTGCCGATCAGCTGTAACTACATATTAAAATGCTCTCCCAGCAGCTTTAAGCATCGGGTAGTTCAGAACTGGCTTTGCTGCAATTTATTGGTCACTCTTCTCCTGACAGTTACACAAAGTGACAGAGTAATCTGTCTTTTGAGGGCTGGTCAGGGACTAACATGTCCTACATCCATGACAGGTGCTTCCTTTCTCCATGTGTTTGTTTCAAGAAAGAAAAAAGAATGCATTGCCACAAAAAGGAGTTAAGTTATTTGACAGGGCAGATACCTCTTACACATTCTTTGTGTTCCCAAAATTACAATATTTAAAAATATAAAGCAGCTTTATTTTTTATGGTCCTCACCTCTGGAACAACCTTTACAAACACCTGAGATAAAACATTTAAATCAGGGCTTAAAGCGTATCTGCAACTTCATCTTAACCTTAATTTCTCGTGCTTGGTTCCTCAACTAAAGATTAAACATTATAGGGTAGAGCAATACAGCTTTACGTCATGATGTGCATAAATATGATTGACATGTTTTAACTGTCTTTGCATTTCTCCCTCTTTCTGTACAGCATTCAATCTGCCTGCTTCTGATGTTTCAAGGTATCTGGGACACGATACTTACTTTCTGAGGTTATTGAGGACTATGATGTTTGCGTACATGTGGAAGATGTAGTAGCTGTATGGAGGGTTTTTAACTGAAGTCCACTGTTCTGGTTTTGGGCTCCTGAAGGAGAACATGTGATCGCTGTGTTTGGACTCATCGTCCACACTGTCAAAGCCAGACACCTGCATCCACAAAAACGGTCATTCTCGGCTGGGCTTGTTTCATGAAGCCCGGTAGTATTAATATTAAATGGTTATTAGTCATTTGTTTCCACAAACGTTGGCCAGAAGTACTGGGCAACCGGAGTTACAACTGAAGTATCATATTGCTGCAGATATGCTTCATTATATTTTCACTGCTTTTCTGTTTAAGACACTAAAAGACTAACTCTAATAGGTGCATCTGCTTACCACTACTATATAGTCTGCTATATCACCCAACTGTTAATATACTGCATGTAAATGCATCATTTCAAGACATGAAATACATCTTTTTGTGCAAAACTGATCCTCATAATATTTGCTGAGATCTGTTTTGGTATAACAAATCTTACATATTTGAGGAAAACATGAAGTTCTTTGTGCTTCTGTGGGTTAACTGTGGCCTCAAACAAAGGGAGGAATATGTTCTCCAGCATCTTGCCAAAATTGGGTATCAGCTTCTTTACCTTGAAAATATCACTGCAACATAAAAGTTTATTTTAGATTTCTCAAAATGTATTTAAATTAAAAGCCTGCATTTTTAGCATGAAGCGCTTACTATATTCTGGGCACTTGTATCATCCACCTCGTGTTTGGAGAGTATAATTTGTGGTCAATAAACCACTTGGACAGACTGTACCACTCGTCAGGAGACCTTCCATAGATGGACAGGCGTGGCTCTACATGCTGATACTTGCTGTCCTCCAGGCCACGGGCCACTTCCTAAAAACAAAAAATGGTGAGTGGAAGAGTGCATCAAGTTTTCTTTGCATCACTCCATCTTAAAATGGATGACATGCTACACATGACGATAGTACCTTTATGATGCAAGCAAAATACTCTCCATTAACAACATTGTCAGTTTTCAGGAAGATTTCGCGAAGCTCACTGGCTCCCACTGGGTTATACTTCGCATTGAACTTATCAAAGCGGTGGAAGGTTTGTCTCCCCTGTAAATGTAATAAATCATAAAGTGTGATTATGAATTACAGAATGATGCAAGAAGCAGAAAGGCCTGACATTCTTAAACATATTGTGTTAATGGAATATTTGCATTCAGAAAAATATACAGTATTTCTTACAGCATGTACATCAAGAGAGTCCACAGTAAGGTCATAGGGGTCCTTGTTAATGTGCTGGAAAACCTCTTTCAGTGTCAGTTTTTGTCCATCCTTCTCTAAAACGACACGCTCTGCATCAGTCTGATATGTCTTCTGGATGAATGTGAGCAGATGTTTCTGAGACATGCATGCAGCTGCATGAATGTGTGTGTCCACCTGCAAGAAAGAAACAGTATGTTCAGTCTGCATGCACTAATATCCTGTATTTATTCCCTCCCAGGTGGGCATGCTCAGAAGGTATGCAGGCTCAGGAATCCAAGAGACAACCAAAACAGATGTCTGAACCAACACAACTGGCTTTTCCTTTTCAGAGGGATCTCAGAGTTGAGGTACTGCTATGTTGTGACAAAAGCAGCCGCACCGCTGAAAATGTGCTTTACTTTGTGCCATAGATGCAGGCACAGCTCTCACTTTGGTTAAACAAGGGGAATGAAGGTATGTCACACCATACCTTCACTCCCCTTAAAGATATGCCCAACTGACCCGGTGGTAAGCCTCCAAGTCCATAGAAGACTGGCTGGTCAAGCTCCGATAATCCCCCTGATTTCAAAGTCAGCATTGCTTCTTCTGAATCCAGTGTTCAACAATCCTCCCCTCCAGCACCCAGTGTCCAGTGCCTTGAACATATCAAGATGAATCTCATCCTAACCTCATGCCTTGAAGACAGGGGGCTTCTCAGTTACCCCTGAAACCTGTGCGGTGTAATTGGTAAAGCATCCCCTGAGGCTTCAGGCTCTGCCTCCTCTACTGACACATTCAGAAGTTCTTCAAAGTGCTCTTTGCCAACTAATTAACAGCTTTATTTTTATGAAACACTGAACACTTTAAACAAGCGCAGGTTAATCTGGGTAGTTTGCACAACATGACTTGGTATCTACACTCACTTTAAAGTTCAGTCAGAGGTAATGGTTGCCTCACTTCCCAGAGATGGAATACCAACCTTTCTAACATTGTAGAAATCTCTGTGAGGCACACGTTTTAATTCCTTGAGCTCAACCATCTCATTAAGCATCTCATGGAGGTTGAATTTTGAACTCAAGAAATTTAGTCTCTTGTGACAGTAGGTTTTCCTGAAAATTAAACATAATACTCAGTTCATTTTCTATGCAGTGCAGAATGGATGATAACTGGTTTTTCAACCAGCATGCCCGCGTAACTGTTTTGAAAACTTACGTGGGTCCATCTGCAGTCATGGCAAGCACATGACTCAGCTCTATAGCAAAGGTCTCCAAGTCTGGGTAAGGAAGGTCACGAGGCTGGTTTTGTTTGAGAGCCTCTTCATTATCATACACATAGACTATGCCATCCTTCATCTTCAGTTTATAGTTTAGATCCTTGGGGATGTTGTCCATGCAGTAGGGATCCTCCCCAGCTTCTGGACATGGGCACATGTCTGGTGGTCACAAATGTTTTTCCATTACTGTCATATAAATTAGAACAAAGAATGTTTTTAAATGCTGTGCAGCCCCACTTCATACATCTTACCTGGAAGGACCTCATCTTCTTCGCACCAGGTCGCGTTCTGAGCGCTGCGTAGGAATTTGCTCGTCGTTCTGCAGAATCTGTGATAGGCTAGCTTTGAGTATTTCTCTCGAAGAAGCAGAGCTTTAAACAGATTTTTGGCGGCCTGATCATAGTCGTCCAGTGTGATCTGAGAGGAGGATGAGCATTAAAAATAAATTCAAGTCTGATCCAAACCATGTGGTAATAGTGAAGGCTACGCTGGATCAAGAAGAGGGACACTCTGCTGGGACTGGTTGCAAGACTTTGAAGCAATACTTATTTGACTGGCATCTAAATTTATCTTTTAACCTTCAAAATGTAGACAGTTTTGTACTTTTAAGATTTTGAATTAATTCCTTCGGAGGACGGCATTAAGACAGGCAGTTTATCTCGACTTAAAATACTTCAAATTTTTGGATACTGTACACTTAAATCATGCTACATTTATTTGAAAATACTGTTGTTTCACATTTGTCTGACAGTTTTTCTTACTAGTTAATATTCAAATTCAAAATATTACATATGGGATGTATGTATTTTTATAACTACGGTCCACATCAGTTAGCACTTTCAACAAGAGTACTTACACCAGCACAGTAATCTCCACTAATGGTAACCCTCTGATAATCAGGGCAGTTTTCTTGCACAGATGAACTGGTGGAGCTGGGGGACATGAATGGTGTCACTAGGCGTGCCCAGTCTGCATTGGCTGGGACTTGCAGGGACAGCGACTTGGAACGAATCATCCTCAGGCTGTTCCTCCTGAAAAGTCAACAACTTGATTAGCATTTGGTGCAAAACTCACTTAAATGAATGAGTCTTTACCCAAAATCATGATAAGATGACTCATTAAAAGGGGTCTGTTATGCTCATTTTTAACTTCATATTTATATCATGTACCAAAAATTGGTCTACCCCAAGAATTGGGTCCCCCGACACAAACAGAGTAATATATTGTACGCTGTTAAGTGCCAGGAGAATTGCCAGGATTTAAACAGTGGGGAAACCAAACAACCTCTGGCGAAGCACACAGAAGAGCAAACTTATTCAATGATAAGGATGTAGACATCCTGGACCAGGAGGAACGCTGGTTTGAGTGGGGACTCGAGGACGCCATTTACATGATAAGGGAAAGACCATCTCTGAATCGAGCGGGGACCTGAGGGCACATTTTTCACCATCTTATAATGCTGTGATTGCAGCCATTCCCCAACTCTTTATGACTGGTACTCATGGCCATTGATCAGTGGGCTTTGATCAGTGGTTGTTGATCAATGGTCATGACGATTTGCATAATAATGATCAAGGACTGACATCCCAGCCCATTGTTTATTCAGTGGTGTTAGTTTCAGTCATTGTGCAAATGTACTGTTTATAAGGTTGGGGAAACCTGCAGTCAGCTGAGACAGACGAAGTCACTTGGTTGAGTGACAAAACATTTCTCCCACTGAAAAAGCTACATCCAGAAAAACAGAATCAACCTTTTGGGGTTCTTTCTTTTATTTTTTATATTAAGATAATTTTGCTTGCATGAACAGACTGATCTGTGGTTCAGAGACTTACCTCTTAAGAGTCTCCTCTGATTGCTGTTCTGCCAGCTCCTTAAGCAGTTCATGGTCTTTGGCTTGCTGGAGGCCAATTGGGCAGTCCTCAGGCATGGTGAACATCGACAAGGCATTTTTGGTTTCTTCTTCTTTTAATGCCGATGCATATACTTTCTCTGCAAGAAGCTGTGTCTCCTCCTCCACCTCACTCAGATTTACCTTTAGAAATTGACGAGGCATGTCTGCAAGAAGCCAGAAGCCACAGAAAAATAGCCAGTGCCTGAAGTCTCTGACTGTAGAGAGCAAAGGAGGTCTGCTGTCCTTGTCAGGATGTTAAATGCTCTGACTACTGTGTGGTGTTTTGTAAACAGAGAAATCTACATGTGCATGTGTTCAGGGACAGGGTATTCATTATCGCACTACCGCAGGTCCTTTCTCCCTGCAGCTGTTAGACTTTATAACTATCACTGCTCCCAGCAAATACAATAAGTTGTTTATATTATAGTTAAATTACAGTTGTTTATGTCCCTGTTGTTTTCCCTGTTGTTTTTTGCACAGTTTATCCTTTTTCTGTTTTTAGTAAAAAAAAAATTTAATTTGTAATAACTGTATGGTATTTTTTTCATTATGTTGTAAATTGTTTTTTGAAACTGCATGTTCCATCTGCCTGTCACTTTGCAACTAAAACACCCAAATTTCCCCAATAAGGGAGAAAAAGGGACATTTCTTGTCCTGTATTTTTGAGAGAAGTATAATTGTCTATATTAGGAACGTGTATAAACAAGCTATTTACAGAAATTAACACAAGTTTTGTTTGTTTTTTTGCAATGTGAAGTTTTTTTTTTTTATAGTGTGTATTTTTATTGTGTATGTGTATTTTAATGAGTCAATACCCCAAAATGTTTTGATGTCTCAGACCCAAATTACAGATCCTTTATGGTAATAAAGATCTTTAGCTTTTGAGACAGTCTTGTTCAAACTTTGCCTCAGATTTCCACACACACGCGCACGCACGGCACGCACACACACTTTTAGGCAAATCAGAGCAGGTCGACCTAAAGGCGCTCGTGATTTGAGATAGAATAAACCAGCTCTAATTTTCTCCATAATTTACCTTCTTTCTCTAAGCATTACCTATGTAAAGTTACAACTATTTTAAAATATGCCATAAAAATAAATTGCACTATTGTCTGTACCAGAGGTGCTCAGTCCCAGTCCTCGAGAGCTACTGTCCTGCATCTTTTAGATGCATCTCTGCTCCAAGACACCTGAATCAAATGGTTTGATAACCTCTTCAGCATGCCATCAAGTTTGGCAAAGGCCTGATAACGAGCCATTCATTTGATTCAGGTGTGTCGGAACAAGGATGCATCTAAAAGCTGCAGGACGTAGCTCTCGAGGACTGGGATTGAGCACCCCTGGTCTATACCATACTTTGATAGAAATAATGAAGAGACCTGCATAATATTCATGAAATCACCAACAGACATGTGTTGAAATAATTTTGAACTGCACACTAGTAAAGTGACATTTATAAAGAACTTTGGTTAGTTAAGTTAGTTCAGTAACATTAACCAGACATTCTGTTACATTAAACTCCGTCTCCTCTTTTCAATGGCAGTGATTCTCTTTTAGCTCTCATCAACACTACAAATAAATTTTTTTTAAAAAATCATGTATTTACCTACAGTATATACACACAATCTGTTTACAGTATATCAAACAGAAAATGTGACCTAACAGTATCTTGATAATCTGGTTATTGGAGTGGTGAAACAACAACAGAGAAGGGCTGTGTGGCACAATTTAATCTGACACGGCTTTTGTTCTGCCAGGGTGTTTCCAGGAAGCTCATCAATCAGGATACACAACCATATCCTGCATGCATTACCGTCACTGTGGACCTTTATGGCACTACAACAACACTATGGAAAGAAAGACTCAAAGCCACTTGGCTGATGGGTTCATGAATCATTAAACTTCCTCTCTTGCCACACATACCTAAATAATTTAGATGAAACCAATGCTTTTGTTTCATCAAAAAAAAAAAAAAAATGTAATTCAGTGCTTCCCAACAAAGGGCAGTGAGGGTTAAACTGGGATTCCTCATATCTGAGTGATTTGTGTTTTCAGGGCTACCTGTAAGCAAAAACTACTAAAGGCAAAATATTCCTGTAAAAAGGAATAAAAAAAAAATACTCATAAGTGTTAAAGACAAGATTGAGCATATGCATTATTTGGCAGACTTTGGACAAATTATAGCAGGACCTGGTCTGTGTTTGCAATACCGCCTAATGTGCAGTGTGCCAAACTGCACTCTCCCGTGTATCAGACTTAAATAAAGGAATGGTTCAGAGGTTATCCTACCACTGAAAGAACAGAGTGAATTAATAGGCATGAACTAGTCGTTTTAATAATTATATTAAAATTAAATCAAATTAAATGAACATGAAATGAAATATACATAAAGATGAATGCTTTTACAGACAGGAGGTGTTGAAACAGCCATGAACGCTCCCTTCAACCCACACCAACAACACGTTAGCACCAAAGTTCAACCTCAACCTGACCTCAGGCCTGCCTCAAGCTGGCCTGCATCCTTTTTAATAGCATCTGCATGTCTATCGTTTTACAGGACATCACATTCTGACAGGAGATACGACTAAATCTGCACTCTTACCCTCCTTACCTGACCGTTCTCCTACGCACGCCATCTGCACCGCCTGACTGACAAAGGAGGGGGGCGGGTCTACGAGGTGGTTTTTAGGAGAAATCTGTGCCACGGTTTATCGGGACACCGGAAAGGTCGATGGGTTAACGAGGTAAATCGAGCTTAAACTCTGAGTCAAAGCGGGTGCTCATGCTAAACACACAGACTGGTCCATAGTTTCGGTTTAAATTTGTCTGTCCGTGTGCGCTAACTGTGACAGATTATCTCCTGGATAAATGCGGTCTAAAGATTAAATCTGTTGAGCCCCATTTTACTAACAGCACTGCAAGTTTGTTTGTTTTTGTTTTGGCTGCGCAGCTTTCATTTCACTGGGATTTACACATTCAGATGCAGAAAATGCGTGAATGTTTTTCATGTTTGTTTCTAATCTGATCCCAGGTCTGTTTCACGCTGCTGTCATTTCAGATAGAATAACACGGCTTAAAAGTAGATCCGTCTATTTGCTGTCCAATTCTATAATCCTATCATTTAGCATTATGGCATGTCCAAAAACTGACTGGCGATGTTTGAATGCGTTTTGCCCCCAATCGACTTGTTTATAATGATGAATAGAATGTGTTTGCCATGATTTACGAAGGGTTTATATAAAAAAAATTTTAAAAAAAGAAGAACGAAAGACATGACCGGTTTTTGTAAAGTATCCGTTCTACATTGTAAATCCTTTTCTTCACATAACATATCTTTATTGAGCTCTTATATTATTTTTGTGGCGATTTCGTCATCTTCGGTAGATCTGTCTTGAAAAATACATTTTAATTCCCAAAAAGACTTTTTTTTCTATATAAATAAAAAAAATTTATATATTGGATGTCGAACATTGATTGCAGCTTCTACTCTGTGACAAAAATGTTCTTTATGGCTCAGAATGACGCGGTATCAGATATGTTGGCCAGATTGTGACTCAATAAGTCAAGAATCACTGTTCTTTTCTTTTTCACTCACAGCCATTTCTTATTTATCTTAAAGTGAAAATGTAGTGCAGAAATAACTTAGAAGAAATGAGAGGATTCTTTTATACTAAAGTGTACTTAATAAAGATAAAATGAATGGTCTAATATGTAGTAATGATATTTAGAGTGCGGGGACTGATTTGTGTGGATGAAATGACATGAGTTTAAGGTTGTGCTAACCTAAACCTAAACCTGTTCTAAAGCACAAGACTGGCCTGCTTACTATTTGGCATTTACTTATAGGGCTGTGCGATATGACCAAAATCTCATATCCCGATATTTCATTTTATATCACGATATCACGATATAGTACATTTTCTTTGTATTCAGTGAATAGTTATATAATCACCACTCCTTTTTTTTTTCATTTAAATAAAAAAAAATAAAAAATGAGAAGTACTTAGGGCTGTGCCATATGCCCAAAATCTTATATCCCAATAAAAGGCATCTATCGTCCCGACAGCGACATATATAATAAAACTTTTACAATTTCTGTAAATTCTGAATCTCAGGCAACTCAAATTGCTTGAAGTGTTTTCAGTTGGGCGTCGTGTACCTGGAGTTACATAGGGTACATACTTATGTTACATAAGTTGAAACGGACGCAATTATTTTGTATTTATTAAACGGC
>VUQR01029450.1:0-11051 GCA_015108515.1 Hemichromis elongatus
TCACTGAGCAGCCTGGCCGAGCACCAAACAAACGAGACAGAGAGGGAGAGGAGGTGTGTGGAGGGAGAGGAGGTGTGTGGAGGGAGAGTGGAGGGAGAGGAGGTGTGTGGAGGGAGAGGAGGTGTGTGGAGGGAGAGGTGGTGTGTGGAGGGAGAGTGGAGGGAGAGGTGGTGTGTGGAGGGAAAGGAGGCGTGTGGAGGGAGAGTGGAGGGAGAGGTGGTGTGTGGAGGGAGAGTGGAGGGAGAGGAGGTGTGTGGAGGGAAAGGAGGTGTGTGGAGGGAGAGGAGGGAGAGTGGAGGGAGAGGAGGTGTGTGGAGGGAGAGGTGGTGTGTGGAGGGAGAGTGGAGGGAGAGGAGGTGTGTGGAGGGAAAGGAGGCGTGTGGAGGGAGAGGAGCAGAAGGAAGCAAAGCAAGTCTGTGCTACAAAGGACACTTTACACTGTAATGCTGGCCTGAACATGTGCTGTGAACGGCTTTGTTGTTATTTAGAAGGACATTTTGAGAAAGCGACCCAAACAAAACAATAGTCCAATAAGAAGACGACCCGTTTCTCTTTGCTACTCAAGTGTCTTGTAAAATCCATCGACAGTAACAAAGACGAATGTAGATCCTTGTCAGAAAGATGAAGCCAGTGGGGGTTGTGCTGCAAATGTGGCCGTCTCAGCTCCCAGTTTTAAACAAAAAACACTGATAACATGGAGTAGGAGTCTGTTTACACGCCAAGAAAGGCAAAGAGGCGGAGCCATTACTGAAATGGTGAGCTCAGGTTGAGTGAAAGAAACGTGTCTGAGCGTTCAAAACAGCAACGCTGTTCCTGTAATTACCATTAAAACATTTACTGGGAATAAGCTAGGAGGAATTTTTGATCAAAGCACCTGATCAACAAACGCCGATGGGAGGAAAAGCAGACTCTGTAGCTGCTCCATCCACCGCTATGTGTTTAACACCAACTCATGCTAATCGTGCTACCGCTAAAATTCCTACTATGGAAGACTCAATGGTTCCGCTGACCAGGGAATCACATGTTAGTACACCATGTCCATGACAGTATGCGTTCAAGATCCTGAACCCCGATTCTCTGACAGAAAGTTGGTTTTACTTTCACCGTGGCTGCTGTTATAACAAAAGGCTGCTCCCAATGATCACTTCCTGATATAGCGGCACTTTGGAAGATTTCATGAGTTGCAGACATGAATGCACGTACACCTGTAAAACACTTAGTGTCTCCATCAAACTGCAGAAATGGCTTAAGCAATCCTATTTTACCATGTCTGGAGGAAAATAATGATGCAGTATCAGCTGCACATGAACGCAGTCACGCAGGCCTAGAGAAGGGTGACAACCTGCTGGGACACTCTGGTTTATGGGGAAAACGTGTACTCCACGACCAGCTGGTGAGTAGTTTCTGTATAAATGAAACCTCAATATGTTTTATTATATGTAGTTAGGGCCCTAGCACTGAGAGTGCGAAGGCCCTATTGTATCTGCTCCGTTTCTTCTTCTTCTTCTTATTATTATTCAGGCAAAACAAGTGCCTTTTTGAGGGCTTTAACATGCTCAAAAACTCATGAAATTTTTTCACACGTGTCAGGTCTGGTTTCACAGATGGGCGGAGCAAAATGGCTCCAGAGCGCCTATGGCCACATAGTTTGAGCTAGATGTATGAAATCTGGCACACATGTGTATCATGCCAAGACGAACAAAAAAGTCAGCGGGTGCATTGACGTAAACCCAACAGGAAGTCCGCCATTTTGAAGTGAAGATGGCATTTTGGCCCTGATTTTGCCATTTCCACACCTTGTACTTTTACGAACTCCTCCATTTCATTGGATCAGCTTCATACTTGGTCAATCTCAACTACACACCTGGGCGATGCTAAATTGCGGAGCTTTTGAGTTTTCGGGTTACGGTGTGGGCGTGGCGGGACAGCGAACTTTGATGATTCGCCATGAAAATCTTATTGCCTCTCATTCCCACATACATTGTCCAATCTGGACCAAAGTGGAAACATATGATAAGGCTCCGCCCCTGAACATATTGTAACTGCCATATTTGACACAAGTGACAGCGCCACCTAGTGGGAACAGGAAATGTCATGTTTTACACTCTAGGGTACACTATAGAGGTGGTTGACCTAAGCAGCCTGAATTTTCTCCAGGAAAGCCTTAAGGAGTTGGTCTTGGCAATACATTTAAAAGTGTGAGTTTTCGGGAAAGGGTGTGACCTCAGCAGGATGGCGAACACTGATGTCTCGCCATGAAGAAACAAATTAGTATAACGCAAAGAAATCCAGTCTGATCAGTACCAGACTTTACAGGCATGATGACAGACCCTCCCTGAACAGGTGTATATGCCCATTGTCAGCAATAGTCATAGCGCCAACTAGTGGGAACAGGAAATGTCATGTCTTATATACTTTGATGTACTGATTTTCACTGGTTCATCAGATCCACTTCAAAAGCAGGGAATATTAACATCAGTCCTTCAGGATGGTTCTGTGAGAAAATTGTGAGTTTAAATTGAACAGCGCACCCTGGAGGCCAGGCAGTTCATAGTGAAAGATGAAGTGGCTTTTGAGGGGCTTAGAAAGCTCCAAAACTCTTGAAATTTGGCCGACACCTGCAATGTGATGAAGACTTTCTTGATATGTGATCATTTTTCATGGAATATTGCAAAATGGCGCAACAGCGCCCCCTACAAAATTTCAAAACATCAGCCCCGGTTCTCTGTTGCATCTATGAGTCTGAAACCTGGTTAGCTTATGTAAGATAAACAGATGTACAAAAAAGTCTCTTGGAGCAATATGTCAAATCCAACAGGAAGTCAGCCATTTTAAAATTAAAGTGTAATTTTGGCGACATTTTCCCCTCTTTTCAGGCCTCGTACTTTGACGAACTCCTCCCAGGGATTTCATCAGATTGACGCGATCTTCGGTGCATAGAATCTAAAGACCTTTGTGATGTTAAACTGCGAAGCTTTTTACATTAATCGGAACGGGGGGGGGGTCATGGCGGCACGTGAAGTTTCAGTCACTCGCCAAAAAGCAGTAATCTGCTGTCACTCAAAAACACAATGTCCGATCACCTCCAAACTTCGCAGGCGTGATGAGAGTCGAGCTTGGAAATGTTTGTAATGCCATTTGCCAGTAAGGGCTAGAGCACCACCTGGTGGGACGACTATAATCATCATTGAACAAGGTGAAATTTTAGCTACTGGTTCTACGTATGAATTCCATCAATATCAAATCAGATCGGACGTGCTGGGTGTAGCTCGACATGCCGGGGTGCGAGGGCCCTATAACGCTGCTTGCAGCTTTAATTTCAACTGTAATCCTACAGTTGATGTTACATTCAAGACGTCTTGTATCTGGCAGGAGTAATTTCCCTTTGTTCATTGTGTTCCAATTCATTCTATTGTGACTGAAGTTTACATGTTAAAACATTTAGCTTTTCTTCTCTTTGATCTTGAACAGGGCCTGTTATATAGGACACTAAATGTTTCATAGCTGGTGGAGACCACAGGTTGTTTTTGAAGTTTGCATATTTCAGCTGCTCCTTCTTAAAAAGGATAATCGTATGCCCAGCTAGTTCACTGTTTTGAGTAAGTGAGTGGTGACTTATGGGTTTAAATGTTTTCATGTGTTAATGTTTCTTTGTTTTGCCTTATTAGTGGTTGCCATGAGCTCACTATAGCAAACTGCCTTGTAGTCTTTGTACTGACTCATCTGATGAAAATGACATATCGAACAAACACATTTAAAAAATATGGTTAACATATGAATCACAAGCAGAAACAAAGTCAGTCATTTAGAAATTAAAATAGGTTTTAAACAGGATTAAAAGTCAAAAACAGCTATTTGACAGAAGAGATGTGAGTAGACTGCAACATACAATAACCATGCCAGAGGTGTACTTGTACATATTCACACAAAACAACTCGAGGTCCATCTTGAAGATGTTATCACTCAAAGTAATCGACTTTCTCACAGACTGAATCTGGTCTGTGTTTGTGTGTGTGATATTAAAATACTTATCCCAGTGACCTATGAGTATCGCTCTATGAGGTCAGGGAGACACTAGACAGATGTAGGCACACATCATGGATGTCTATACCAAATCTTCTGCAGAGAATGACACACTCAAAAGAAAAACGGGAAACCTTTTCCTTAAAAATACTCTGGGCATATGGTACAAAATGGCACATTACAGCTACTTCCTCCATATCATCTTACTCCCCATATGCAGTAATGACTTCTTTAGGGCTGGACGGACAGATGGTGGCTTCAAAATGTAGGCGGCATTGGGTAACAAACATTTTCTCAAGCGTCTGCAATTAAAAATGTCAAATCCTTAAAATACAGACACAGCATCTAATATCTGAGCCACCGCTATCCCACCCTCAACACCTTATTGCTAACTTGAATGGAAAGAAACAGATTTCTTTAGTTTATACAGCCTTGCTTGATGCATGAGAGCAAATCCACGATTGACGTGTTAGAAGCGTAGAGAAAGGATGTTCAGGCAAATACAGATGAAAAGATTCGGGGAGTGGCATGTCTAAAAGCCCCCAAACCAAAACAATCAATCCATACCAATGGTTGACGAGGACCTATATCACCCCAACCAAGTTTAACAGATGGTCTCCTGATATTTGTGACACATGAATCCAGTGTTTGGAGGGGAAACAGCAAATTTCAACAATATTGGAAAACAACCTTTTCAAATTATGTCACGCATGCTAAATCTAGAGGTTCCTTATTAAGCCCCAAAATGTACTTTTGTTTGTGTTTTATTTAATATGTCTTCTACCTTCAAGATTTTTTCCTCTTAATTGAAGATTTTATTGTCAACCTGGGTCTATTTGCTATGTTTAAAATACAGTATAGGTTAAAATAAATACAGACATCACAGTAAGGATGACAGACTGCCTGTACCTGTAACTACAGTGACTACATTTACCAGAGCTACACTAAAACACAGATATTTAAACCAGGAACAATCCTTTCTCAGATGCTGGAAATGATCAGAAAAACACAAACAGCCTCCACCCACACATAATTCTTCTACATTATTAGACTTCTAGTGTCTTTCCCCACAAAATGAATAAATATATTTAGTTGTACACAGAAATAGCTGTTCTGCATGACAAGCATAGCCAATCAATGATTTCTCAGCCAGCACAGCAGCCCTGACACCCACTTTCATGTTCACTGCCCTCGTTCTAATGAATTAACAGCTGTCATTATGTGCGGTTATGCCCCTGTATGATGTTGGGGGTCATTCTGAATTGATTCCAGGAAACCTTAGAGGACCACAGCACTTATATCGTAATGCTTTAAATAAGCCTTAGTGTAAATTCACCGAGGAACAGTGAAATGTCAGTTAAATATGCACACAGCCACACAGTGTAGCTTGATGCTAGGGGGGGGAGTGTGTGTAGGAGGAGAGCAATAAGGCTGCAATAAGAGGAAGGGGTGTGAACAGAGGAGGGTGACAACCTGCTAAATCACAGTCTTTCTAATGGGTTCACTCCCATCATCTGCTCCTTAAATTAACTCCTGGAGAGAACAGAGGGGAGGGGATACACAGATGGGCAGCAGGGCTCAATAACTCCCAATATAAACTTTCACATCATATATGAAATGTCATACTGCAATTTCATAATGGCTGATGCTTTGTATTTTTGCAATTTTTAACGTAACTACAATCTTTACAAAAAACGAGCGAGAGAGAGACACACACCAACTATCCTATCCATGCTGGCCTCTCTTTCGTTCATGGACACTAAGATCAGATGGATAAAGGATTTCTAAGACTGATACCGATATTTGGTAATTAAAAAGTCATTACTTCCATTTTTCGATTAGGGGTGGGCGACATATGGAACATACTCGATGTATTGCAAGTTTTTCCGTGTACGATTGTTAAAACTGATTTTTCGTAACCACCAAGTATGGGTTGCCATGGAAACATGAAGCTGGCTGCATGTAATTCACTGTGAGTTTAAAAAAAAAATTAATCCCAAACTTTGCGAATGCATCATTACTCCATCCCCCCCAACCACAAAACCGTTTGCTTGTTTACATGAAGTCAAGTGAGTTTGTGGCTTCGTTGTTTGTGTTTAGGCACATTTCATGAAATGATGTAACTGCTCTGTAATTGTTTGCTGTTTCTGCCATGTTTGGTGGTTGTAGAAACGGTTTACCGTATATGAGGCTGTTGCTGAGATTCGGCGGTTTCCTTGGATACCACACATGCCCATATTTACATAAAAAACTTCACAGAGGCTTAAACTGGAGCTCACCCCCCTTTGCCCCCAGTACCAGGGGCACTGGGGCTCAAGAGGTATCGCAATATAGTCCAAAAATATTGCAATATTAGATTTTCCTGATAACACCCAGCCCTAATTTTTTTTCGCCTTGTTGATGTTGATGACCTCAGCATCCCAGCCCACAAATTAGAAATGCCTAAACGCCAGCAAATAGCCAACATCAGGCTATAATATTGGCCGGTCAATAAATTAGTTGGGGTCTAATAAACAGATGCGGTATTGAGAATACACAGAATTTAATCAATTTTTTAAAGTTTTTCTTCATAATCTTAATTCATCATTAACTGTGTTAGTGTTTGCAATTAATGGAAGTAAAGATGAACACTGGAGGCTTTTAAACTCTCCACATCCAGTTTTCATTACAAGACTTTTAGAGGAGATGCTATAAGTTCGCAATAAACACTTCTGAATGGTACTTGTGCCACAAGCAACATCAATTAAACGCTAAACATCAAAGTCTGCTGGCTCAACAATGCATTTGCACGAAAGCATTAATGCTTTACAAAACACAATTAATCAATGTCAGAGAGTCTTTCCATCTTAAACACAGTATGTTAACACGATCTTCCTCCTTACAAAAAAAATACCACAAACAAGGCAAGTGCCATTGCATTTTTACAGACAAGACGAGCAATAAAGAAAAAACATATACCATACAATGGCGACCTTGGGCTGCAGCAGTAATGCACTGTTGGATGGCAAAGACAAGAATTTGGTGCAGGACCGAAGGAGGACATTTCCCACATGCTTGATGAATTACAGAGTTTAACGGCAAACAAACGTGTTGGTTTAAACATCTACACCTGTAAGCAGTCCTACAGATAATGAATAAGGGATCATTTAGGATGATGCATACAAAAAAATTTGTTTAAAAAAATGTCTGTTGTACTGCACAAGCTCAGTACTTTACAGTTAAAAACTAAATGAGGTGAACAGTGGGTGGCCATTCAAGTGCTTAATTTAAGTGGTCAGAAGTACAAGCCACTCTTAATTTCACAACTAATGATGGTTGTGGAATTACCAAAGTGGGAGGGAAAAGCATCGTGTAGCCAAAGGGGCAAATTCTAAAAAACTTGGCAGGATAATTCCAAGGGGGAGATGAAATGATGCTCTTACAGATGCTCTACAGAATATGCTCTGCTATGGTGAAAACACAAACAGGTGGAATCCAAAATGGTAGCGTTGACAGGAAAAGAGTAGCTGTACAAATATTGAACACAGCAAATCCATCATCTTTAACATGTGTGTGTGGTGACTTGTGCATCTGTTGTTATAACTGCAACAACTGATGCTGCATGCTAGCTGGCAACTAACACTGTCATTTGGAGCTGAGATGAGGCTGTAACGCCAGACCTTTGTGCCTGGTGCGATAGCTACAGCTTGACGGCGTTAAGGCATTAGGAAGGCTGACATCCTCACTGGGTTAGCTGGACTGTCCTCTCTAGGAAGTGAATAAAGGTGAGCTCATATGGACAAACAGCTGTAGCCCAAGTGGACCCGACAGTACAGCACTGACCAGTGTAGTCTAGTACCAGCTGAGACCAGAGGTGTTTGGGACTCCAGTTCCAGATGCTTCCTCGGACTTTCAGGCTGATGAGTCCCATCTCCCTTTTAATCGATATTAGTAATTATTCAGATTTTATTAATGCAATGGCAGTTGCCTGTTGGTTGCTGTACATCAGTTAAAAGCTAAACATCACAGTTGAGCGAGCCTAAGTTTTCAGTTTTCATTACAGATCAGAATATATATCAGAACAGAGCAGGCACAAAAGCCTGGCTCCCTATTTTTCTTCATCTGCAATTCATCAATTTTGCACATAAACCTTTGAGGGGGGAGTATCACTCCCTCATTCTGCATCACTATTCAGTCAAAACAAACACTGCTGACTCTAAATCAGCTCAGACTTTACACAGAGCCTGATAAAACAATGACATCTCACATGCATTGTTCTCCCTGGAGAAAGCACACAAACTAGTCTGTAAAGATCCACTCAGTCTCTGTTCCAGGTTCGCATCGAAGGCTTGAATTCACCACTTTAGTGGTTTTCATCAAGTCAATATTCAATAAAAACAGAACAATGGACAAGCCCAGGACTTCAAAGTAAACCCAAACATATTTTTTTATCTTGGTGAAAATAAGGGTCATTTCATTATACTACAGCTGCACAATCATAACTTACCAACAAAGTATCTCTCAAACAACTTCTGCTGTAGTCTGGAGTGCTGCTAAGAGAGTGTCCAGCTGGCTGGGTGAGGCTCCCTCTTTGGCTGTGTCTGGGCTTGGTTAACGGGACAAATAAGCAGGCTTTCCCCTGCTGCTGTACAGCCAGGACCGTCCTGGCTGTACGCCTTAACAACAAGCCAGGGGCAGAGCAGAGAGGACTTGCTGGCCTGGTTAGTCCCAAACAAGCTGTGTAAGGCCTGCTTACAGAGCTGAAAAAGTGTCAATAGGATTTATGCTGTAAACGATTCATGAGTCACTGCTCATCTTTGTTTGGACCGGAAACTGCAGAAAAACTCGAGTGACATCAGTGTAATATTAAACTTAACCCCAATTTTAGTGTGTCTCATTTCCCAAATGCAGTAAGATGCATCTATGATGGGCAAGCAGGTGAACACCATCCAACCCATTATTCCAGTTCCCCAGTTTCGTGACTGAGAGCAGACTCAGCTTTGTATTTCTCTTTAATGACCACTTTGTAAGCAGCATGTCCCCGTCACTCTGCTGGACGACGGATGCAGATGCCTCACTGCCAGCCGAGCAGACAGACGGCACAGCAGAGTTGGTCATCTGAGCAGACAGGTCGAGTCTCACCAGATGGTGACTTGGAAGGTGTTTCACGGTGCAGATAAAGCAAGGCTACACTGATCTTTACAAATATGAACAAGGAAATTGTTGGCCCACATATGATCGGATTGTCCGGGCCGGCCTTCCTAACATTCATTTCTGATACGATTCCTGTGCAGCTGCCTGGCTGGAGCGCAGATGGAGGCAGCAGACTCCACAGACTTGGACTGGGTCACAGATGGATCAAAAGCAGGATAGGCAACTTCAGCAATGCCACACAAAAAAAAAAACACAATGGGGCTTCACTTCTGGCAAAGAAGTCAGAATGTGCAACCTTTAAACAGCCAAGCAGACAAAGACTGAACTCCACGCCCACTTTACATCAAGCTCTAAACAAGTGTGCATAACACAGTCCTGAACCCCTGCCCCAAACCCTGAAGGTGAAGTGAAGTCTAATTAGGCGATTACTACTTTTCTCCTCTATGCCTGTAGTTCAACAAATGTGTTAAACTCTACTTTTATATGTATAAAGAGTAAGTAGACCGGGCTGCAGAGCACAACAAAGCACTACCGCAGCCAGCTATGGTTCAGAAAACTTGTGGGCGACACTGTCAGTGTGGCGCGATGTTTAAGTTGGTCAGCTTGCTGAACGTTGACAGCAGCCGTCCCACTTTCTGCCACAGCGATACCTGCAGCAAGCAGTGGTGAGTCTAACGCCGCTTTTGCGTTAGTGCCTGCCCAGACTCATCACGACTCGAGTCTAGTACCGCCTAATGTGGGTGGTCGTTGATATAGGAACGCATCTGACTTTCCTGTGATGTAATTATTTGCAGCAACAAAGGTTGAGGCGGTGCTAAAGCTGCTGCTCAGTCTGTGGCTTTTCCTCAGACTCGGGGGAGCACAGTTATGTTTTTGTAGCCGTTTCCCTCGTTGGAGGGTTTAAAAAACAAAGAAAGGAGGGAGGTTCTGATTTTTGAGAATGAGACACTCATGACGTCATGAGTCAGTGACGCCACTGACCAGCCAATCGGTGGAATGCAGTCTGACAACGTCATATTTTAGTACCTGCTCAGATCACCTAATGGAAAACCCTGAAAATCGTGGTGAACCATGGCAAGTCGATCTGAGTAGGTACTAATGGAAAAGGGGCTTAAACGGAGGGTGTGGTGTGTGTGAGTGTATATATTTATTTATTTATTGTGTACCACCTGTGAGGTCGGTACACAAACAGACACATACTGTGGCTCGACTGAGGCACTGGACTGTGACAGATAAATGAAAATGTGTTTGGTGCACTGAGATGGGTTTTTACTCTCTGGGGGATCTTTGACAGCCAAAGTGCATCACCCACATTAATCTATGGGAAGAGCGTGTATGCGGCGAGCGAGACATGACCTGCATGAGGACTACGGTGCTGTCTAACAAAAGGATGGTGGCTGATATCAAAACAGACATGAGAGCATGAAGCTGTGGCTGTGTGTCAGCACACTAGCCACTGCTCCTGAGCTCGGCGCTACCTTGACTCGCTGCAGTCTACAGCTGATAGATGTTAGAATCTCAGATCCGGTTTTCAGATGAACTTTCTAAATGTTGTCTCTCTTCCACATGCTCTTATCCTAATAGCAGTGCACTCATGTTTTGCTGACACGTTTCATTGTCTTCAGCACTCATTTTCACTTCAACTCTTTGTATGTTTTGTCACCATGGCTGGCTGAGGGACACATATCAGCTTCAAATGGACTTGTCTTATCTGCTGACAAGACAAGGCAGCTGCTTAACCATCTGCCAAGGTGCCTTTGAGCAAGGCACTTCAGTCTTGTGCTAACAGCGCTTGTTAGCAGTCAACAGTACTCAGTCTGGTACAAGTAGAAGCAAAACGAGTAAAAAAACATCAGTCCTATGTGATCAGTCAACTTTCCTGGGTCAAAATAAAA
>VUQR01029479.1:0-10622 GCA_015108515.1 Hemichromis elongatus
GGGGGGGGTGGTTGTGGGGGGGGGGGGGGGGGGGGGGGGGGGGGGGTGTATTGGGAGAAGGAACACAGTTGGAGTATATCGTAGATGAAACTTGGGCAAAAAGTGGAAGCGTTACGGCTGTAATGGAAGAACTCGGGGAGCACTTAGGGGCGAGTGTAATTTCACGTGGGGATTTCAATGCTCGTTGCACATTATGGGGAGATTACAATGACCAGAATGGAGCAGTAGTTTAATGGAAGTTAAAACTTTAGGATGCTCAAATGATGAAAGCAGTGCAAGAATCAGTATCATGGATGGGAGAGAATCATCGATTGATCTCCCATTAGTGTCAGTTAGTGTTAGTTTGGCGGGTGTTTGTTCATGGCAGGTAACCAAGCAATTTATTTACAGTCAGGTCCATAAATATTGTGACATCGACAATGTCCCAAATGCAATAGCACACTTGAAATGAACTCTGGACCTTTTATCTGCTCATTGTAATTGGGGTAATGAGGGAATAACACACACCTGGCCATGGAACAGCCGAGAAACCAATTGTCCCATTACTTTTGGTCCCTTAACAAGTGGGAGGCACATATGCAAACTGTTTTAATTCCTACACCGTTCACCTGGTTTGGATGTAAATACCCTCAAATAAAAGCTGACAGTCTGCAGTTACAGCACATCTTGTTCGTTTCATTTGGGGTCCATTGTGGTGGTGTAAAGAGCCAAAAATGTTAGAATTGTGTTGATGCCCCAATATTTACAGACCTGACTGTATATAGCACTTTCAGAACAGCTCCCAGCTGACCACAAAGTGCTGTACGAAATCAAGGTCAGATTAGATGGACAAGAACTGGACAGGGTAAAACCATGAGAGGAAATCTATTAAAGCTATATATACTGAGTATATATAGCTTTAATAGTACATACAATTATATACTATAATTCTGCTGCCGGAACAAGTCTTTGTAAGTTAGATAGTATCCAATATCAAGCGCTAAGACTTGGGACAGGAAGCAGCTGAACTTGGACAAGATCAGCATAAGTCAGTGCTGTTGCCTACAATACCACCATGGACACTCCCTGATGCAGAAGTCGATTTCACACTGTTAAACAAAAAGAACAAGGAGAGAGGTGTTTTTTTTTTTCTTAAATTCACATACAGTGCAGGAATATCAGTATTACTGTTATGTCAAAATCTACACGGATGCATCAAAGAATACAGCCACTCCCATAAAATTTAGAAGTGGATAGTTGGACTCCTTTCAGGTGTACATCATTAGGCCGTAATCATGTGTGCACCCATGACTCGGGCCTTCGGGGAGTTGGCCTCAAAGAAAGAGAGAGAGGTTAATGGACTTAAAACAAAAACATAACAAAACCCCAAACTTCCTGTCAGACATTGTTCACCTTAGTGAGGGAGATGCTCCACAGCGCCCTCACAGGGAGAACTTGATTTTTGATTTAGTCATTTCGGTCTACACTTCACACCAGTTGGTGGCGGTAATTCGCCATTTTGCTGTTTGCCCACCGCCAATAAACCATATAAAGAAGAAGAAGGAGGAGCGTTTGCGTCATTGGGACTGAGGTAGCGCGAAAGAGCGAGCAAGTTTAGAGGACGAGTTAAAGTCCAGCTGAAGCTCGTAAATACGGACAGGATGGACAGCGCTTCCATAGACAGTTTGATCCTGAAGCTCCACGACGTGAACGGAGTGAAGTTCGGAGAATACAAACTGAAGAGCGGCTTGCTGACACCCATTTATATCGACCTGAGGGTGCTCGTGTCCCACCCCACGCTCATGAACCAGGTAACCACGTGCTGCCTTCGTGGCTGCGCTACAGCTTACAGCGATACCGGACGCAGGAAACGTCTGCTGGAGGCACATGTGGTAGTGTAGGCACTCGGTTCCTGTGTAATAGTAAAATTCACGTGGTGCGTTTTACAGCAGGAGCGGATCTAGAGCGGTGGCGTGTGCCGGTGTTCCAGATTAACTGGCGTTTAGATTAACTGGATTTGGTCGAACAGATGTGTGGCAGACATGCGTTTCAGGAGCTGCTACCGACAAACCAGCAAAAAAAACTGCCAAATGTGTCATCTGTGACACTTGTGAGGTAATCTCAAACACAGTCCGCCAGTCTTGATGGCGTTGAATAATAAAATGTTTTATAATGTTGCGAGTTTACCTGCTGATGTTCTCATGCGCGACGCGAAAACAGCAAACAATGAACATCACGCCGATGCTGTTCACAGGACAGCAAGAGTAAACGATCGGAAGAATCTTGTCGTTGTTTTCGTTCCCCTCGCACGTTTTATTTCTCCGGTTTCAGCGTTTTTGCTTCACAACTAAAGCGTGCAGTTTACTTTGTGTTCACTAACATGGAGTCATGTTAATTACGCCACCTGTGGCCAAGCGCCACAGCCTACAGCCAGATTAACTTGTGACACACACACACCGGAGCAGTGATACACCTCCTGCTGTCAGGCCTGGAGGTTTCTCCCTGTGGTCATCTCCTCCATCTTGTGACACCTTATTGTTCTCTCACTTTAGTTCTAGTAGAATTTTTAAATGGTTGTACAAACCCTATTTGATTTCCACGCCACCCTAAGAAAATGTCTCTAGACCTGGTCCTGTTTCACAGTAATGTAGCAGACCCAGGCACTGAGTTTCAGGGAACCCCTCCTTTCACAGAAAATAGCATGAGGCAGTTAAAACAGATAAGACTGGACCTCGTACCAGCTAATCGCTCACTCATCCCCAATAATCATTATAGGAATCAGCAGCTCAACACCGCCCTCCTTCAGGTCAGTCAGGATAAGATAAGGATGAGCATTTCAAATCATTCAGCCTTGTATCAGCTTTTTAATTAACATTTTATTAAAAGTTCATCATCTACCACACGTCGTTCTAAACTGTGGTCATTTTTTATTCCAGACAACAGACCCAAACTTTTTTTTTCTCTTCCAGGTGGCAAGTCTCATCTACGAGCGAGTGCAACAAGAGGGTCTGCAGTTCGACTCTGTGTGTGGGGTGCCCTACACGGCCTTGCCTTTGGCCACAGTTATCTGCTCACAACATGAACTGCCCATGCTCATCAGGCGGAAGGAGGCCAAGGACTATGGTGAGCCGCCCTCAACTGATCAAATCTTCCAAAAAGTAAAAACCCGTGCTACCACTACAGGCTCTGATTAAACGTGTAGTCCCGATGTTTGACAGACCTGAAGCTTCAGGCGGTGTCCCCACTGAGGTGTGCATGAATACTCGGGTGCCCGGTGCTGTCAGACATTAAACTGTGTCTGAAATCCCAGTTCTGATACAGAACCTGCGTAACTCTAACTTGAAAAGCAAAATGCTTAATCTTGCATATTGGTTAATATTTCACAGTTTGAGAATAACTAAGTTTGTCCCTCAGTACGGACTTTAATTTGCCTTCTGTAACCCTGCTTCAGGAACCAAACGGATGGTGGAGGGCTCGTTCCGACAGGGGGACACGTGCCTGATCATTGAGGACACGGTGACCAGCGGCACCAGCATCCTGGAGACTGCTGAAGTGTTCCACAAAGAGGGACTGAAGGTTAAGAATCTAACGTTACCGTAAAGTTGAGCTGTACTGATGTCAGCAAGAGCAGCAGTACACACGAATGACCTTTGACGTGTTTTTATTGAAGGTGACGGATGCAGTTGTGCTAATGGACAGAGAGCAAGGTGGAGTGGAGATGTTGGCATCAAAGGGAATCAAGCTCCATCCCATCATCTCCATGTCTCAGCTGCTCCGCGTGCTGGAGGCAGCCGAGCGCATCGACGCCCAAACCGCCCAGAGTGTCCACAAGTTCATCCGGGACAACAACACTTTCAGGTACAACTTCACCGATTTTTAATGTCCTGGTTGTAAAGTAACGCAAGTAAAAAAAAATCTGCAAAGTAACCCACCTTGACTCTCTCTCAGCCCCAAGAATGGCACCGACTCTCCTGCCAGCAAGAAGCTGTGTGTGGATCAGAAGCTGGAGCTCAGTTATTCAGAAAGAGCCGAGTTACCACGTATGTCGTATTAAAACTTTACAGTTATTTGAAGTCCAAACGGAGACCGTTGGTCTTTTCATTGAGCTCCACACACATGCTGTGGACTCTTGGCCTCTTCTTTGTTTTCTCATTTTCTCTTCCTCCTTCATTTCCTCCTCCTTCCATCTGCAGACATTCACCCTCTAGCATCAAAGCTGCTGAAGATTATGGAGGAGAAACGGTCCAATCTTTGTGTGTCCGCTGATGTAACCAACAGCGAGGAGCTGCTCCAGCTGGCCGACTCGCTCGGTCCAAAGATCTGCATGCTGAAGACCCATGTAGACATCCTTGAGGTACAGCAGCATCAACTCAAACCTCAACTCTGTACATGTGACAAACAAGCTGACGGGGGTTTTCCATACGTGTTAACAGGACTACACGTTAGCATTTATTCAGAAAATGCAAGCCTTGGCAGAAAAGCACAACTTCCTTATCTTTGAAGATCGCAAGTTTGCTGACATTGGGAACACGGTCAAGCATCAGTATGAGGGTGAGACGATTTCACGCTTTCTTTTGGTCGTGAACATTCAAAATGATTTAGAAATGGTGTCCGCAATAGTGGAAGGCTGCGATCTGATGTCTTTTCTCCAGGTGGTTTGTACCGGATTTCATCGTGGTCCCACATCGTGAATGCCCACGCAGTGCCGGGGCCTGGCGTGGTGAAAGGTCTGAGCGCTGTAGGAAAGCCACTGGCCCGAGGCTGTTTGCTCATAGCTCAGATGAGCTCCCAGGGATCCCTGGCTGCTGGTGAATACACAAAGGCCGCGGTGAGTGCACTTCTGTGCGGGCCTTCATCTAAATTTGTTTACGTGTGCTTTGTGTTCTTTTCAGTTTACAGCTGTTTTGTGATTTCACAGGTTCAAATGGCAGAGGAGCACTCGGACTTCGTGTTTGGGTTTATCTGTGGCTCTAAGCTCACAGAGAGGCCAGAGTTCATCCACATGACCCCTGGGGTGCAGATGCAGGCTGGAGGTAAATCTGACTGCTTTTACTGAACTTGGAGCTGACGTTTCTTTGTTCATCATCATTCTTTTTCACTTTTATTCATAAGTTTATACTAGAACTACAAAGTGGGGTGTGACTGCAGTGTCTTTATGAAATCCGCCCTACTGAACATGCATGGATACACAGTGCATGCACTCAGTGTTACATCCTTTCGTTGTTGTAACTCCCCGTCCTCCACAGACTGTAACCTGAATCTGCATCATGTCTGATCAGGAGATTCAGAGCGTTGTTATAACTTTATACATTTTTATAAAGTTCAGGCAAACTTGCAGTCTGCTTTTTTTGCCTCTTTATGTTGCCATGACTCATTTCTAACACAGGGTGGTGCTGTGGTACATGAAACTAGTGCCGCTCCTGCTATTGCTAATCTCCCAAAGTCTGTATCAGTCTCCCCCTTAAACCCATTTTCCCTTGTGACGGTCTCCCTCCCCCCTTACAGGAGATTTGCTGGGCCAGCAGTACACCAGTCCAGAGGAAGTTATCTACAACAAAGGCTCTGATGTCATCATCGTGGGACGAGGCATTTTGGCAGCCTCTGATAGGGTGGAAGCTGCAGAGTTGTACAGAAAGTCGAGCTGGGATGCTTACAGAAAGAGAGTGGGCCAGAGCAGCATCTAAATAACTCTGACTGGAGTTTCAAAGTGCAACCGTGACGAGGACCTGTGCAGGTGGTCGGTGTTTTGTAGGTGTGCAATGGTGCACACGGTACTGTTTACCAGAGGTATCACTGCCACATCAGCGTGCGACACAACAGTGTTTGACACTTGCAGCGTGTTCTTGACAAGGGTGCATTTGATCTGCCTCTTTAGATTTGTTTGATTCATTCCTTTTAATTTGCTGCACAACTTGAACTGATTTCTAATCTCAGTGGGTTTTCTCATCAGGTTTTAGTATTTATTTATTTTTTTAAATAATGAATTGAAGTAATTCCTCATGTGTGAGTGCTGCATCAAAGATTTCAAAATGGAGATTCACTTAAAATAGTGCAGGATGTCTGGTACAGCAGGAATAAGACTACATCATGTAGTTCTGTCACAAAACCACCCCCCCCCTCTTTTTTTTAAATTTTATTATATTTATGAGAGCTCATGTCTCTTGTCTGCCGTCTTTATCATTTCACATTAATAAA
This sequence comes from Hemichromis elongatus, assembly GCA_015108515.1. Lineage (NCBI taxonomy): Eukaryota > Metazoa > Chordata > Actinopteri > Cichliformes > Cichlidae > Hemichromis > Hemichromis elongatus. Next base: position 6,175 of record VUQR01029479.1, read on the forward strand.
TAAATGATGTTTATATAAATTTATGACTCTCCTTTCAAAAGATATTAGCTAGGCTAGCTTGTGCCCTGGAGCCACGACAGTTGCAGGGCAGGAACTACATGTAATAAAGGAGCTTCACGTTTGAGTTGGTGGTTTTGGTCTTTTCATGCTTCTCACCTCTGCAACCTCTGACTCACTGTGTAAATAAGGATAAAGAAATGCATTTCAGGAAGAGGAGTTATTCATTACTATGCCACTTGTTTAGACCCCAGGGGTGATGGTGATCCCTAGTTCCAAACCAGGATCATAAATTGGGAGCAGATAACTGTAGATCCATCTATGAGAGTAGCCTCTGATTACATGTGAATACATGATGCAAAAAAAGAAAAGTCTACAATTTTTACTTTAATTTTGTCCCAAACAGAGTTCTGATTTCTAGAAATGTTATAGAAAAGTCCCCAAACAAGGCCGAGGGTCATGCTGAAGCTGAGAAATGCATCTGAGCTGAATTAAACACTGCGACTTCCACCGGAGAGCTTTGGTTACTCCAGTGCACATCGATGAAAGCTACTTTCATGTGCAGACCCCCGACTGTTGTCCTCTTGAAGTTGAAGGTGCTTCTTTGGCACAGACTGGTTTCACAGGTGATGACCACCAGTGTAAATTCACCAAGTGTGTAATAATAATAATTTAAAAAGTTTCATTACTGAGACATCAAAAGCATTTAAACATTATGTATCACATGATTATAAAAACCAGGGAAGTGCAGAGACTTGTGTTTAAATAAAGCGTCTGCTGTTTAAATCATACGTGACCTGGTTGTGGTTACCGTCACCGTCAGTATGCAAAGGCCCGTTTTGAGGCAGGAAAAAGCCTGCAGATGTCCGTTTAGATTAAAATGTGGGGAATTTGGAGGCCACAGTAACACCTCGGAGTCTTTTTGAATTTGTCCTTTTGGAAACCAAAAAAAGTCATGTGGACACGTGTGGTGTCATGGAAAATTACACTCTTGTGCCGGCTTCCCATAATGCAACCTGCTGTGATGCGCTGTCACCTGGTCATCCACACGATGTCACGGAAAACAAACTTCTTCCATTTCATGCTAATATGCACTACATGCACTGTGACGCCAGCATGCAGGGTTTCACTGTGTGCTGCTGCTTCTGTGGGATTGTAACGTCCATGCCAACTCATGAGCTTTGGGTGTCCGTCACCCTGGCACCGGTTCACCGGTTGTCTTCCCTCGGACCTCTAGTGGCAAGTATTAAGCGGCCCTCATAAACCATTAAATCTTACCATCTCATAATGCAACTTCATGTGTTTTGTTAATTATTAGTGCTGTCAACGTTAATCGTGTTAATATGGCGTTAACACGGGTCAGTTCGCGTTAAATCATTAATGCTGACAGCTCTACCAACTTTCTACAGCAAACTGTTTATCAGTGTGAAGCAGCCGTATTAAAGAAAAGCTTTGTGGTGTCAAACTTTATAACAGGACTACTTACTATAGTCCCTTCAGCCACAAAAGTCTTTCCAAGTAATACTGCACCACAGCAAACGGAAGGATCTCTGCTTTCAGCCTAGAAACATGAAAATATGGAAAAAGGTTTATTACAAGATCATCGCGAGGCATTAAAACTAGAGTCCACAGCAGAATAGGCTGTTTGTCATTGGCAGAGAAGATTTAACGAGGTTTTCTTGGGCACAGCCTCCGTACTCGGCTCTGCTGCACTGCCCACAAACGCATTTTCCCACAAATGTGGCTCCATTAAAGGGGAAACAAACAGGCCTTCCAACAGTGTAAGATTTACTGCCAAGGAGCATAGTTACAGCAAAGAAACAATCAGCCAAACGCACACTTTACTGCACACTTCCTCACTTTTTATATCATAAATTTATATCAGGGCACTTTGTATTGCACAGGTGAGAGCCTATAATATTATTTAGAGAACCCGAACGATTACCTACGAGGACGAACGTGGCTACAGAGGCTAGAAAAGGGTCCCTTTTAACAGGAAGCCTCTGAAGGGTAGCCATCTGCCTTTCCAGTGGAGTGAGAAGAAAGCCGTGTCGATAGAAGAGCACTGAGCGACAACAACATGAGAATAAACAGTGGGCCGCTAACACAGTTCGGTGACACACACGAGTTGGAGCTTTAGTATAATAATGCAAAATAACTTGTATCTATTTTTTTTTCCTGACATCATAGTTTCAGATTTAAATAAACTGGACTGAAATATCTGAATGAATGAATACATGTAAACGCTGTTGTCCAACACTAATCCCCATTGCAGTTTACTCTTTGGGTGAATGTATATGAAGACGTTTCCTGGTGGATTTCCCACCAAATTTATACACCAAACCTTTCCCCAACTCTGGGACCATTACACAGACTTATAGAGCAAGGTGTGTCGCTCAGCAGCACAAAGTTATTTGCAAGGCAGATAATATGAAAATGACTCCCACACAGACGCTGAATAAGACAAAACCTGCAGGTTGGCAGGTAGCTACGTTACAATGAGCCCTTTTACAGTTCAGCGCAGGCACAAAGGTCGTTGCCCGGCACAGAGAAGAGGAGGGAGGGGGGCTGTGGATGGAGAAAAGGCGTTAGTAAGAATAATTCATTTTGTGTGGGTGTTTAATGTGACCTCCCATCAGCACACACACACACACGTAGAGACAACCCTCCCCCTTTATGTCAATATTGGATCAGAGTAACGCACCATGCGACAGGTGTCTGTCCCTGCCCCGAGGATCCACTTCAAGGGGTGGAGAAAGAAAAGAGTGAGCGAGTGAAAGAGAGAGAGCGCGTAGAGGTATAAAAGGTGAGGTCTGAGGCTGCGCTTGCTATTATTGCTTTGCTTCTCCCAAAGGTAAGCTTTGAAGCTCTTCACTCGTTCCGTTTCAGAGAATCCATTCTGGTGCTGTAACTTTATAAAATCTTCTCCTAAAGGTTGAAGACGAGGAAGCCGGCTGTTTTGCGCCCGCCACATCCCTCTGTGGAGCGAGCTACACTGTGACCTTTCCCCGTTTGTCCGTATTTGCTTCACGTTGAGCCTCACGTACAATACCTGAAGATGAAGTTTTGTTCGTTCGGCTCGCGTTACGCAGGTACGGGTTGGCAACTGGAAAAGGCACAAGGACGACTTTTAGTTAGAGAAGAAGATCACTGGGAAGCCTTTAAATTAGACAAATGATAGCGTTGTTTCCTTAGTGGTGTCCTCTCACCAGTTCAAGTTTTTCTCATTGAATGTCCCAAACGGGTACGGGCAGGTGCTGAGGCAAAGTGAGCCGAGTAGCATTTATTAATATGTAAAAGAGAAACAAACATCAGCGATGAAGCCAGGACATCTGCATTGTTTTAGTAGCTCCAGGTGTGTTGCACATTTCACTGAACAGGTAGATTGTCTCATTTGCATACAGCTGGCAGCACAGAAGCAGCTCACTACCTGACTGCACAAGTAACAATCATTCAAAGTCTAAAGAGTCTTTTGTTGCCTCTGTGTCTGTTTAGAAAGAAAGAAAGGGGTTTAAATCTCTGATGCTATAAAAGACGTTGCAGTTTAAATCTGACATGTGTTGTATATGTCTTTTCTTTCTTTTTATACTGAAAAAGTAAAAGATATGTAAGTAAGACTTTGTATCCCAGCCTCAACTGAATCCACACGTTCTGTTAAAAACAGACGCACCTGTCTGCTCAAAGCAGCAGTAACAGCGTCAGTGACACACGCTATCACTACTGCAAACGTGGGTAACTGACACTGGGACTGAGTCCAAGTTATTTCCACTCACTGTTTTTTTTTTTTCAGTCAGTGGTTGAACCAGTCTTTGTGTGTTTGCCTAAATTGCCCCAGAATGACACGAGTTCACACGGAAAAAGCTGACATTTACAGCGACAGGGATCCTTAATTCCCTTTAGTGCTTTTTTTGATAATCATTTTCCTATTGGCACGGTCATGGTGACAGAACGTGTTTTCCACTGGGGGGGCCTGTATATCACCATCCATCTCTTACGTCATAAAGAGAGACCACAGGCAAGCACCAGAGAGCAAAGAGATGGGCTTAATGGGACGTTATGTTAGCCATTGACTAAACATTAACCACACACACACACGCGGCAGACATCTGATAGAAGCCATCTGTTATTTAGAAGCTGCGATGCATTATTAAGCCACCCCAATCCTAATATTCATGTTTTCTTTCTTTTTTCTTACACTGAACATTATTTACACCTTTGTAGTTAAGCATGAAGTTTTTATCCACTCGTCTGAAGGCAGAGCGCTAACCTGTGCCCTGAGTTACAAATAAAGAGATAAAACCACAAGTTTTTCTTAGATATTAAAAAATGTTCTAGTAAAATTATATTCCCCCCCCCCCCCCCCCCCCAAAAAAAAAAAAACAACAAAAAATTAAAAAAAAACCCTTTTTTTTTTTATTTAAAAAAAAAAAATATATTAAAAATAAAAAAAT
>VUQR01029479.1:10642-20751 GCA_015108515.1 Hemichromis elongatus
ACTTGATTAAAACTTACACGCTTTTGTTTACCAGAAGATGAAAATTCATTTAACCTGAAATATACACATAGAATTATAAGTCTTTGTTTTTTCCTTCTAGGATTTCTAGAACTTCCTTGTGACTCAAACCTTAAAGACTGTTTATTTTTCTAAGATCTTTTGTGTTCCCTTTGCTATATTCTCCCTGCTAAATCCCACACACTCCTAATAAACTCCAAAAATACCTTTTTGCATCATCGGCTTGTGAGCACCTTCATGAGAAAGCGTGCCCTGCACGTCACTCTTTACCTGAGAGCCTATTTGCCTCTGCTCGAATCTCCAGTCAATATTTGTTTAAAACCAGAGGAAGGGTAAGCTCGCACTCCTCAGTATCCTGGTTACCTTGCCCTGACTGGTCCTGCTGCTGCTACACCCTTCCAAGCAGTTACAGCAGCTGCGTTAGTTGCAGGTAATTTGTATAGGCTTCATCGTGGAGGCCGAGCCACCTGCCTGGAACTACTTAAAATAAACATAATGCCGCGGTCATGATTTTGGGCATGTTGGTTTTATCACCAGTGGAAATGCTATTAGCGGCTCACTCACTAACACATTTCCTCCACAGAAGACGGCGTCCAGCACATCGAGGAGAAGGCTATTTGTACCATAAATGCATACAGACTACATTAAGACAGTAGCTCAGTCCTGTTATTGCTTCTCATGATGAATTTAGATTTTTAGTGAAGATTTAAAGCACCTTAATATATCATGCAGCAGCTCACTCATGTCGCTAGCAGTTAGAAACAGTACTGTGAAAAAGTTTTTGCCCTTTTACTCACTTTTCATTTAATTTGGCATATTTGTCATGTTTACAAGTTTCAGATCAAACGATTTGTAACATAAATGTAGTTATTAGTTTAATGAATCCTCATTAAATTAAGAACTCGCTTAAATAGAAGCTGTCTAACAAAGTGAAGTAGACCCAAAGAATTCAAAAAGCAGCACATAATGCCACAATCTAATGAAAACTGACTCCTGTCAGTCTGGGAAGCGTCACAAAGTCCTATCCATCGCTTCGTGACTCCAGCGAACCGCAGTGAGAGACATTTTCTCCACACGTGGAGAAAACTTAGAACAGCGCCGCCGGTTTAACCCAGAACAACATATAAAGAACTGCAGGCGTCACTTGGCCCAGAGAGAGACCGAGCAAAAATGGCCTCCAAGGAGAAAAGCACTGCTGACCATAACGATCACAAAGGCTCATCTCATCTGCCAAAAAACATCTGGATGATCCCTGAGACTTCTGGGAAAATATTCTGTGGGCTGAACCTTCGAGAAGGTTTGAGTCCCGTTGCATCTGGATCAAATTAACTGCATTTTATAACAAGAACATCAGAGCAACAGTCGGACATGGCGGTGGTGGTGAGATGGTCTGGGACTGCTTTGCTGCTTCGAGTCCGGGACGACATGAAAAGCCGGTCATCAGTTTAGGCCCTGAAACTCAAGAGCACTTGGGTTATGCAGCAGGACAATGATCCAAAAGTCAGCACCAGGCTCTAACCAAAGATCTGACTCAAACAGAAATGGAGGGACGACGCTGGCCCGCTCAACAGTAACAGTAACTGTAGGAGAGAAAGGGAATTTGGTAGCTGTTCATTGAGTTTCCATCAGAGGTCGATGCAAATGGAGGCTGTCATTTGACTGAAAAACCTAAATAAAACGATCCGCACACGTGGATGGCGGATAAAATTAAGATTTACTTGGACCAGAATAACTGGAAAAGGATGGAGGATGAGAGAAAAAGCTCACCAACAGAAATACAAAACATAAGCTGTGAAACATGATGATAGGGCGGCACTTCGTAGTGCAGCTGGACAATGATCCAACGAACCCGAGAGCTGCTTTACGGTAACTGAAAACACAAAGACAGAGAGACACATCCACATTAGGAGGAATTCATTCATTCATGCAAAGGATTGTATTAAAAGCAATCCTGTGTAAGTATGTCCTCTTACTTTTGAGCCTCTACATTTAAACAGGCTTTATTTTCAGACACTCGATGAAATGATTTTTGTTAAAGGCTGCACTTCAATCACAGCTGTCTGATATAAAATGTGGTGTGCTGTACAGAAGCAAAGTTACCAAAGCGATGTCATTGTCCAAAACACCCGTGGAGCTAGGCTGCCTCTCAGCTTTACTCCCACACACTACAAGTGCAAGCCATGTGCAAGCCCACTGTGGATTATTCTGCAGCATCTTTGCAAGTCACTCCTTCTTTCATATAATCAAAGAACTTGCTGTCTTAAAGAGTTGGTGGATGTGCCAACCTGGCACACCTTACTAAATGACTTCCTACTCTGGGGCTTTGCTTGTACCTGCTTGCTGGTTACGCTGACTGGTTTCTGTCCACCAGGGGAACTTTCTCCTTACAGAGTAACACCGATAACATGCTGATATGCTAAACATGTAGCACCTACATTACGCCACTCTGCATCTCACTTAAACTATTAGAAATAAATTAATGAAATGTATTTTACCTGCTGTGAAAGTCTGCTCCATGTTGGTAACAAGCTTACTTCTCCAGCTGTTTTGTCAGTGCCACATGTAGAGCTCTACACCTCACACCTCCACCCTATAACATAATTTATATATTTTATACTTAATTCAAGTGGCTTACACTAATGCAAGCAAACAAAAGTCAAAGCAATCTGAAACTGTGACCAAGCTGCTCATAAATGAAGCTAATGGTGGAAACTTTCAGGCCTTCTTGCTAGAAAAAGCTTTGCTACCAGATGTGTGTCATGTTTCCTTATCTGAACATACAGTTTCCTTTAAAATACACCATTTTCAGGTCACCTCATCTGCAGAGTGTGTGTGAGAGGAAGGCAAACATTAGCGCATAGCAAACATAGTATTTGAATGGTACTCGGCATGTGAGTCAGGTAATACAGATCTGCTGGAACTGCTTTTTATACCTTTACAATTTACTTTACTGTGTATTTAAACACGTGAGCGAGTTAGTCACTGTAAACCTTACTCACTCATTCACTGTTATGTTTTCTAGTATTTATCAGCTCATACAAATGGCCAAGTTAAATGTGTAAATACGCACATATATAGCATTAGCATGTTGTTTATTTTTAGGCTGTTATGGTGTCATCCGGTTTTGCTCTTCCCGGTGTTTCCTTATTTCTTTCAACGTTAGTTCTGTCCTAATCCACAGCACAGTAAGTGCTAGAAAAAAAGGGGCAAGTGAAACAAATTAGATCGACTTGATGAATAAAACAATCTAAAGTTCACCGGGCTTGTCGTGTGACCCTACAGACTCTGCAGAGTTGTACTGTATTAGTACTGTTAAGACAAGCGTTTGTGTCTGTTCAGCAGGAACATGATTACATTTGCGCCGTCTGCAATACTGATCAGTGCTATCTGTAAATGGATGAGCGGAGTGAGGGGCTGTGTGTATGTGCTGCCTGTAGGCTGTGTGCTGTTTCCTCTGACAGTTACTGATAATGAAAACTCATGCAAATGCCCGAGGCCTGTTCTCTCTCTCCCTTGGCTAGTCCTTACCTCTGCTCTCTCATGCCAGAGTGAGTGTTAATGTTTTAAAGTCCTCCATCTCTGAAGAGTTGGCGAAACAAGCTGTTGCGCTTCTATTTTGAACTCGAATGAAAGAAAATGAGTTTTATCTCGGCACTTTGTCTAACTCCCTCAGGCAAAATTGCGTCTTTTGTGTGTGATCTGTCCACTCAGACACCCGAATGCAAACAGCAGTGTGCGCGCGGGAGCCTGTCGTCACAATTTAATCGTAATTGTCTACAGAAAACAATTACAATCTATATATTTGACCACGTTTCTTTTTTTTAATTTTTATTCATCGTGTAAATCAACTACTTGGATGTCCCTCCTGCCAGAGCAGTGGGGGCAAGAGGAGGCGGTACAGCAGATGTCCTGTTCACATCATCCTCACCTGGATTAGTCTCCAGGGTAACGTTCCACCTGAAGGAGGCCATTTATTCAGAGCTGTGTGTGTGTGTGTGTGTGTGTGTGTGCGTGCAGGTGCGTTCGCTCACTATTCAAATAGTCCATACTCAAATTGACCCAGAAAACAAGCAGTGTTACTGCACTCAGGGACAGACGCCTGGAATAAAACATTATAATCCAAAATATAGGTACTGATATATTTAAAAACATGTCTGAGAAGTTGTATTTAAATATTAAAGAAATGGATTTTTGCCAAATGGGAAATGTTGTACCTTTTAATGGTTCCTAGGAAGGAAGAAGTTAGCCATTATAACTCTTGGATTACAGCAAATGGTAGATGAGTTCTATCTATCTCAGTTCTATCCTCGAACTATATGAATTCAATTTTTTACCATTTGTTTCACAAGCTTAACCCTTTTCCCCCACTGCAGGATCTGGTAGTTGTTGTACTTTGTAGGGACAGTGGAGGTGAACAACACTGAAACATAATTTATTCCCAATAAATACTACCGATCGCTCCCCTCGGTGCCTACGTTTAATTGTCCATAAGGACCACTATAATAAGCAGTTTGTTGGTGCATAAAAATATGAAAACGACCATTAGAATCTACCTTAAATATTTGTTGTTAAAAAACCACACACGTGGATGTCGCTGTGAAGTCTACTTATTATTATGTATTGTGTAATACCAGATTTAAGCCTGAGGGTGTGGGGGTGGTAGCCGACACTGAGTCCTGTGAAATAATCAAATGTTCCATGACCTTTAGCCAGCATGGCAGAGCGGTCATCAGATCAGAGCTCTCAGTGTATTTGCCACCAGTATTTTGCATTTGACTGGGTGAATGAATGAAGGGCTGAACTCGTGACCTCTGCCAAACACGGGTCATTGTGGGATCTGGAAAACGTAAAAGACAAATCAGCACGGAGAAGGAAGTCCTTCCTTTAATAAAAGTGTACTACAGTACCGTACATAACGTGACTCATCACGTTAACCAATTTCATCACAGTTATTTCATGATAGTTTTGTTTGTCTTTCACTCTAACCTTAGCTTAATGTTAAACTTTCTTTCTGTGTCGCCCATGTGAACATAACATATGAGTAATGATGAACTAAAGCGGGTAAATGACGTCACTGTGTGCTGTGTGCAGCTCATAGCTGCTTAGACAAACCATTTAAAAGAGGCAGCACTGAAGCCACAGAGGAGAGTGAATTTGCTTTCGTGCTACAACTTGATGAACTATTATTAAACTTGACTTACCGCTGGACAGCAGAGCAGAGCTATCATATGACCAGCAGGAAGAAATGAATGGATTTGTTATACAGACAGATAAGGATTCAAAGTAGAACTGTACTGTACTGGCTCTGTGCTGGACTACACTGCCCCTCACGTATGCAAATCCCCACCAGCTGCATTTAACAGGGAAATGAGGTTTGTCAGTGTCAGGTTTGTGTTCAAAGGTAAAGATATATCATTTATTTTACTTAGGTTTTAGCATGTTTGGGTATACAGGGTCGTACTGTTCAAAATTGAACAATTCGTATGGATTTAGTACCCAAAAGGGAGGCAAGTCCCAACAATATGTCTGTGTAAACAGTTCATGATGTAATACATGCACCTACACACAGAGCATCTGTGCCTTTATAAGCCTTTCCTTTCACCTGCCATCACCTGCTCTAAGGACAGGCTGGGTGACACAGGCTAATGGACACACATGTGGAGTGAGGGACAATGAATGGGTTATCAGCACACAATGAGAGAGCTGTTTGTACAAGTAAGCAGCACAGACACACTGCATATACCCAGTGATAGCAAAATGAGTTCTTCACTGTATGTTTGGTGAGAAGAGAGGAATATTTACTCCTGTCTTCCAACAACTGGGTAGTTTTCACTGAATGAACCAGAGAAATTGACTTATCTGGCATTCAACCTTAATGCGATTCATGATGTTCACTTTATCATGATTGCCAACTTCTGTGTAATGCCCATTTTAGCCACTAGATGTCACCAATGATGTAGGAAAACTCAACTGCTTCTTTATTCATGTCCCATTGTTGTTATGATCATGTGTTCAGAAAAGGCGAAAATCTGAACGTAAGAGATGCACTCGGACCGGTGATGTCTGTAGATTTAATGTGGTTCAGATGAACTGTTCAACAGTTTTCAGTCAGCAGAGGAGATGTGGTATTTTCTCCTCACGTTAGATAAATAAAGACAGACGTTGTGCTCTGTAACAAGAAAAAAAGCCTATTTTGTTAACACACAAACACACAAAGCACATTGAGCTTGTCTTTATTTATAACATTAAACATACAAATCCATTCATGCACGTTTTTGGAGCTTAAGAGAATTAAAATAAAAAAAGGAAAAAATAGGGCAAAACAGGCAAATATAATTACTACATCTGTAATATGCTTGGTACTGTTAAAAAGCCAGATGACATGTATTTTTCAACAAAACATATAACAAAACCATCTAGATCACGTTTTTCTGTTCTTCACATGTACAGAGTACAGCAGAAGGCTCGTGTAGGTGGACTCATCAGCCTAAAGAGAGTTTCTCTAATAAAATAAAACCGTGTATGTGTGTACTCATTTATATAATGAAAACTATGCTTTTGGTTTGAACTGGAAAAAAAAAAGGAACTGCAGTTTTTACTACAGCACCTCATCCTCCAGGTCTTTCCAAATCCGGAGGAAAAGAAAGAAAAACATGTCCTAGATGAAAGTGACACATGTCCTGGGGCTCAGTGTGTGGTATTCCTTGGACCCTTTGCCACCTCTAGTTTAGGATCCAGTTTACCTACAGCAAAGAGTGAGGCAGTGAGGGGAGGGGGAGGGGATCAGCTCCCAGAATGTGTCTATTATCCTGCAACACCAATCAAACTGTTGTGTCAGTGCGTTGCCATTGTAAAGTCCTGGGTCAGGTTGCCACTGACCGTGGCTGCCATATTGATGACTAAGTCAGTTTGGGGCTCTGAGGACAATGGTGCTCTGGAGCCTCCACAAAGCACGAGGCTAATGCTCCCCTTTCAGCCGTCCCGCTCAGCTGCTGAGTGTGCAAGGCTGCTGGGCAAATGGAGTGGCTCAGGTCCAGGGGGCCCAGCCCTATAAAAACACAGGCGAGGGTCTCTCCCCCGACATTGATTATACTGGATCTGTCCCACCTCAGTACCGTCTGTAAGTATATCAGCACTGCCTCAGACTTAGCTGCAAGAAACAGGGACGGTGACAGCTTTGTGTACTATAGGTGGAAACGACAGGCAGCGGGACGCTCCTCACACTGTGGATTTGGTAGTTAGTCTATCACAGACGCATTTTGTTAACATTAAAAAAACCTAATTATTCTGCTTTTGGAAACAGCTGTGACTTTCTATAATAAGCTGGAAAGATGATGCCTTTCTGGTGTGCTTGTGTGTGGCTTGTAAAGACAATGCAGGCATTTTCCTGAATGCATTGTTGTGTGCTTTTCCACGACAACGAAATCAAACAAGCCGGAGTAGAGAGAGATGAAACTTCATAAGCTTTCACTCTGATTCTAGCTGGAAGTGGTTCTATCTGCCATGCTGGAGTCTCACGGTACAGTTTATGAGCTGGAAACGTGGTTGCTGATTGAATCTCTATCTGATTGAATCTGTGCTTTGAGGAAATGGAAAAGTAAAGAATGAAAGGAATTTTTCACTTGTGGCACCTTTGGAGACTGAACTAAAAATAGATATTTCATATTATTTTCATTACAACAAATATTTTATTTTTCTCCAAGCTTTCAGATAAAGATTACAATTTTAGGCTAATTTAGAGATGCGCCTGGTTCTCCAAAGAGCTCTCCCCGACTGATTGCTCGTGCCATTCGGGGCTTTAGTTGTGATTGCATGCGATGGTGTTATTCCTAATCTGTTTTATGCTGAGGGTCTTTATTAAACTGTCTACGTTCTGCTCAGAGAGTAACCCTTGAGGGAGAAGAAGCAGCCATGAACACTCAACAGATGGAGCAGATGGGCCAGTTTAAGATCACAGTGTGGGAGGAAGAAAACTTCCAGGGAAAGCGCTGTGAGTTCATGCTGGAGTGCCAGAACATCATGGAGAGGGGCTTCAACAAGATCCGCTCCATCAAGGTGGAGAATGGCCCGTAAGTGACCGTAAAAGATCTATTAAAGCTGTTTATAACTGTAAGCTAGTTATGGATCAACACTTTTCTTTCTTTTCTTTCATTTTTTGTTTTGTTTTACTTCAGTAGCAACATCTTGTATGTTCACGTTTCTTCTCTTGAAATTTGAATCTTCTCACCTGAAAAGGTCAGACCAAAGCAGACAGGACTCACAAAGCGACTTAAATCGAGAAGTCGAGTAGACAGAATAACAAAAACTCTAAATTATAACCTGCGCTGTTATTAGTTTGCTGCTTGGCATGTATCGCTTGCATGTGTGTGTGCGTGTGTGCACATGCATCCAAGTGTGTCCCTGTTGTGATATGAGTTGGCTGCGTGCAGCTGCCGGCTGTGACTCGTGATCAGATAAAAAGGCCGGGGTGGGTACAGCACAGCAGCGGCTGTGGCGGTGGAGGCAGGAGCAGTATCTAATGTTTGCTTTGTGCTCCGCAGTGACAAAAGGAGCTGCACGCTGCTCTTTGTGGGTGCTGGACTCTATTGTTTAAGAAGGATGACAGTGTCAATATCATTGTGCTGTATATTTAGTCGTTCATTAAAAGTTTATATTGTTTTGTGTTGCACATTTAACCTCAGTGATTCTGTCTCTCTTTTCTCAGCTGGGTGGGTTATGAGTACCCAGAGTTCCAGGGACAGCAGTTCATCCTGGAGAAGGGAGATTATCCTCGCTATGAGGCCTGGAGTGGAAATAGCAGCTACAGAACCGAGCACATGCTTTCCTTCAGACCCATCAAGTGTGCTGTGAGTCCCTCCTCCTTTTTGTTTATCCGTCTTCTCTTCTTATCAAGCAGCCTTTGTCTGCTGTCTGTCTTCCCCACGCCTCCTGAGACATTAACCTCCCTCCTTCTTCTTGTGAATCCTGCAGATGTGTTTACATCTATTTATTTTAATGCATCACTTACAGGCTGCTCATACTGTGACACTTCCTTTCCCCGTTAGCTTTTCAGATCTCTTTCTTTGTCTGTTGTTCCTTCAAAATAAATATGAAGCCATAATTTCTATAAGTTTTTGAATCAACCCTGAGTGATTGTTAGCATTAACGTCCTCTTTATTTCTCTAATTACTTACTAAGTATAATGTAATATAACAGCTTCTAAACGAGTTGTCTGTTTCTCTGCAGAACCACAGTGACAGCAAGGTGACCATGTACGAGTGTGAGGACTTCCAGGGCCGTAAGTTTGAGCTGTGCGATGACTACCCCTCCCTACAGGCCATGGGCTGGTGCAGCAAGGAGGTGCCCTCTATCAAAGTCAACTCAGGAGCGTAAGTTACACATTTTTCTCTGTGTTCATCGTCTTTCTTAAAAAAAACCATGTCCAGGCTTCAGTCTGAAGGCCGTTGTGCTTTTACTTACATATTGTGCTCTTGTTTTACTTGAGTTTGTTTTTTATTTAACATGCCGCTGCAAAATATAGCTTGACAAGCACATTTAGGCCAATAAACCTCTGCTGACTGTGTGCGGTGTTAAAAGGGTGATAAAATATATAAAGGCTCCAAATTGTAATTGCACCGAATTTACCAAAATGCAATAATCTTTAAAGACTGAATCCTTTGATGTAACTTTGACTCTAACCCTCCCTCCTTCTTTACAGCTGGGTTGCCTACCAGTTCCCTGGTTACCGTGGCTACCAGTACATCCTGGAGAGAGACAGACACCAAGGCGAGTACAGAAACTACAATGAGTACAGCACCCAGGCTCACACCAACCAGGTGCAGTCCATTCGTAGGATCCAGCACTAAGCCTCCACACTGCCGGCCTGACCCCACCTGAAAAAGAAAGAAAAAACCCCTCCCCATAATTGCTCTCTCAACGTGAACCCTGGACAGATCGCTGTCACAGAATAGTAGATGGACAAACTCTTTCTATCACTCTGTGGCTCTGCATGTATGGATATCTAAGTACCTACTTCTACTATCATGCTGAAGCATGTTCTTGAAATAGGAAATAAAGGCTTTTCTTCAAAACTAGACACTGTTTGTCGGTAT